>LIEC01006117.1:0-44690 GCA_001925005.1 Drosera capensis
CATTCGTTTGATTTTGGAAGCGAGTGTTGTGAATTTTGATACTCGATGGTTACGGCACTTGAATCGGGGCTGTGAAATGCGACGGTGTTGCTTGTTGAGGCGTTTTGTTGAGTAATTTGATGATTTCGATGAGACTGAAGGGAAGGAGATTGGTATTGGGGTTCATTTCAGGGTCAAAGGAAGGTTATTTGTTGGAAAATGAATACTTGCTAGTAAATATCATGATTGAAGTAAATGAGATTGAAAGAAATGACCCGTGAACTTGGTCGGAGTCATTTTTTTGTATGTGCTCGCACCTTTGTAGATAGGCATGTGGGACGGGGTCGATAACTTGTTAGTTTGGAAGTCTTCTATGAATGCCGTGGCAATGGATGAGGTTATAATTTACGATCAGATAGTAATTCATTGCATGAGAATTTTCTCGTTCCTCAAATATATGTCTTTGCTTCGTTATGAAGCTGATAGTTTGTCCTTCGTCGTGGGGCGATGCAACTGAGAGCAAGTGTGAAAGGATATCGACATTGTTTTTATTAGCGTCATGAATGTGGCTATGAGTTCTTTCTTGAATGACTCTCTGTTTGAAGATATTGTCATCGCCCTTCGATTTTTTGACATGCTTATAGTATCCTAGTTTCTTAGATTGAGCTAGGGATTACTCCTGCACAAAACACAATAAGTTAGAACAAATTGAGCTTATCGGAACTTTAACCTCCAGAACTTTTGTATAATTTGCGGCTGAAGAAAGGCTAGAAAGTTGCCCCAGACAAGGCCTTAGACCTTTCCCTATTTTCATGTTGTCCCACTTGAAGATCTAAGATGGCTAACTTATATCATGTGGTGTACTATTATGCGATTTAAATCTCAAAGAATTCAGTGCTCAGATATAGCATGCTTTTAGACAGTGAGAATATATATGACCATAACAATGAGCTCAAAGCATCATAACTCAGCTTTCAGGTTTCTCAGCAGTCAGAGATTCGATATGTTAACTCATCTAAATTTTGTGTCTTGGTCTACATTGATTGCTGTTCTGATGTGTTTTCTCTTTCTTCCTTCTCATATTATTGTTATGTTGATCTCTCTGTGGCCACAAGCTCATTTTGCTGTTACAAGAATATGCCATTTACAGTTCTTGGGGTGAATTCCTGGCGTGCTCACCTTGTAATATTGTTGACACACACAGAAGGTGGTTGAAGTTTAGTTATGAAAAGGCTGCGTTGTCTTGCAAGATGATTGTACATCCACGTATTCTTCGTAGAATTGATAGACAGCTTCATGCTCATCTTCCCGTAAACATTGTTGGGGGGATGAAGCTTGAAACTTCCTTCCAATCTATTACAAGGTTTGGGTTTCCAAGTCAGTTAAGAGGTTTAGGAGTTTCAATCTTTGTGCCGTATCCAACTGGCCTTGATTCGAGGTCATTCAATTTTGCTACTGTTGTCAAGAGAGCTTTATCTATCAAGCCGGAACTGAAATTGCAAGCAGTGACTAATGGCGAGTCTCTTGCAGAAGATGCCAACCTTTGCCAAAGTTTCACGAAATTTAATGCTATTAAGAAACGTAGAAAGTGGGTTAGACCTGAGGCTGCTCGACAAAGCAGCAATGGTGCTCTAACTTCATCCTCAAAGCAGCCTGCTGAAGAAAGTGCTGGAAGTTCTCCATTATCGCCCTCTGAAGGGGAAAAAGCCTCAAATGCACGTCAAAAGCTGAGTAATAATGGGAAGAAGGAAACATCTGGTGTGAAGGCAGTTTCAACTCCAGGTCCTAGTAAAGCGGGCGAAGAATCCCATGTGGGGGCCAATCCTCATCCGCAATCACGTAACAAGAAGAAGAAGAAAAATTCTGGCAGCACTCTTACCTCTACTACTGTTTCTTATAATAATTTAAGAGTTTCAAACCCAAAAGATGACAAGACTACTGCAGGAAATCAGCCATCAATTCCTGCCAAGGTCAGAGTAATTTCCACCTTTTTGAATGGAAGAAAACTGTTGCTTTATCTCATCACAGTTTTATTTACTAACGCTTCAATTTGATCAGAATGGTTTGGCAGGGAAGACTCTCTCTGAAGTGGCTGATGCATCTGTCTCCTCTAAAAAGATGTCTAAGAAGACAAGTAAAAATAGTAAAAGTGCCGGAACTCCTAAAGAAGTTGATGCTGCTGTTTTAGAGACAAATGGTGCTGCAGTTAAGCCTGAAGAAAAGATGAAGGAGGCTTCTTTTAGCCATGACTCATCCATGAAGTCAAAACCAGCAAAACATAGTGAAACCAAAGCATCAGAATATTCACTTGCACCCTTATATCCTCCCTCAGGGAAATCTATTGTGGTTGTAGAGTCTGCTACAAAAGCTAACGTTATTCAAGGTTACCTTGGTGATATGTATGAAGTTATACCAAGTTATGGTCATGTAAGGGACTTGGCAGCAAGATCAGGATCAGTTCGGCCTGATGAAGGATTTAGCATGGTCTGGGAGGTACCAGCTCCAGCTTGGACTCATCTTAAGAATATCAAGGTTGCTATCACCGGGTAAGCATATTTCACTTTTCAGTTATACTAAGACATGGTTTTGATACAATTGTTCATAATCAAGCCATGAAATTATTTGGAACACACAATAAGGATGGCATAATTTTCTTGTACATATGTATTCCTCTATTACTCCAGTTAATTTACATTTCATGTTATGCCGCTGACACCCCAATTTTTTAATAATTAGATTTCAGCACTATTGTTATTCCTATCCTTTGGTATTCATTCTTTACTTTTCTCTTGTGATCCTGTCTCTTATCTCAGAGCACATAATCTTATTCTTGCATCAGATCCTGACCGTGAAGGAGAGGCCATTGCTTGGCACATATATGAAATGTTACTACAACAAGATGTTTTGCACAAGGATCTGACCGTAGTCAGGGTAGTATTTCAGGAAGTTACTGAAACTGCTATTAAGAGTGCCCTACAGAGTCCCAGAGTTATAGATATCAACTTGGTTAATGCTTATCTTGCTCGTCGTGCTATTGATTATCTGATAGGATTCAACATTTCGCCAGTACTGTGGCGAAAGCTCCCAGGTTGCTCATCAGCAGGACGAGTACAATCTGCTGCTTTGTCCCTAATATGCGACAGAGAAATGGAGATTGATGAATTCAAACCTTTGGAGTATTGGACTGTAGAAGCAACATTTAGGAGAAAGCAGTCGCAGTCATCCTCTAACAACTATCTAGTCATGTCATATTTGACTCACTTTGACTCAAAAAAGCTGGACCAGCACTCTATAACATCAGAGATTGAGGCAAAGGATATTGAACGGTCCCTTCATTCTTCAAATTTCAAAGTAATGGATTCTAAAAGTAGCAGAATAAACAAGAACCCTCCTTCACCATTCATAACATCAACCCTTCAGCAAGATGCTGCAAATAAGTTGAAGTTTTCAGCTGCTTATACCATGAAACTGGCACAGAAACTATATGAGGGGGTCCAATTATCAGATGGCAAGGGGATTGGACTGATAACATATATGAGAACAGATGGGTTACATTTATCTGATCAAGCTGTGAAGGACATATGTTCTGTGATCCTTGAAAGATATGGGAAGCAATTCATTCCGTCAGCTCCTCGCAAGTTCTTCAGAAAGGTGAAGAATGCCCAAGAGGCCCATGAGGCTATCAGACCTACTGATATACGTCGTTTGCCCTCCAGTCTTTTTGGAACACTCGATGAAGATTCTCTGAAGTTGTACACTCTTATCTGGACCCGCACTATGGCCTGCCAAATGGAATCTGAGAAGTTCGATCAGATACAAGTTGATATTGGAAATGAAAGTGGGACTATTGCATTACGAGCCGCTTCTTCGAGGATTGCATTTCCTGGATACAGGGCAGTCTATGAAGATAGAGAAGCTGATGCAATAAGTAACAACAAAAATGAACCAGACGAATCTGATGACGCTTTTAAGCTTCTTAGTAGTTTGAATAAGGGGGGGCAATGCATTATTGACAAGGTAGAATTGAAGCAACACCATACTCAGCCTCCACCTCGCTACTCAGAGGCGTCACTGATTAAGAGGTTGGAGGAACTTGGAATTGGTCGACCTTCAACATATGCCTCAACACTTAAAGTTCTGCAGGACAGGAAGTATGTAACTGTGAAAAGCCGAATGTTGTTCCCAGAATTTCGCGGCCGCATGGTTTCAGCTTTCTTGGCTGATTTATTCTCCGAGGTCACAGACTACAGTTTCACTGCTGATATGGAAACCGAGCTTGATAATGTATCCACCGGCTTAACTGAGTGGAAAGGACTTCTGAAGGATTATTGGACTCGATTCAGTGGGTATTGCGAGTATGCTAGTCAAGTTCAGGTCCGTCAAGTGGAGAAGATGCTGGAGAGAACGTTTTCATATTTTCTGTTTTCGTCTCTTCCAAATGGAAGTCGAACATGCCCGAGCTGTTTGGAAGGAACTTTGATTATGAAGATCAGCAGGTTTGGCGAGGGTTATTTTATTGGTTGTGATCAGCATCCAAAATGCAAGTGAGTTCCTCACATACCGCGGTCGTAGCTTTTATATCGTCTGTAGTGTAGAAACATGTTCTATGCTCTCTCTTTTTTTTCCTATTGATTTGCGTGATTGCTTGATTGGAGAGCTGCCTGTGATCCTGTTGGCTTCTGTTAACTTATCGTTGGATACTTAGTTGTCATGTCATGTACAAGTCCTTTAGAAGGCCCTGTTACATTGAATATCATGGTTATGAGAGTAGTGGTTAACAGGTTCTCTTACCGCTCGCCTGTTCTCCGAACTTGGGACAATGGATTCGAGTGGGATTTCTGAGGAAAAGTTCCTTAAATTTATCCTACAAATAATGATTGGTGTATCTGACTTTACATATTTCTAAGATTTTTTGTAGTTAATATAGAAGTATAGATACACTTGTGTATGTTTATTTGGTTTGCACAACTTCATAAGTTACATTACTTGGTACTGTTTCCTATCATCATCGCCTTTAATATTTTGTAATAGTCTTCTGTTTACTGTTTATACAATTGGCTTATCTTTTGTTGTGTAATTTTGTAGTATTTATTTAGCTTGTTTCATTCTTTATCATGACGGAGAAGGTTTCGATTTTTTAATGATTTGCGCTGACAAAAAGCATAGAACTTGTTCACGGTGTCTTTTAAATCTACTTCTTAACCCAATGCATTTTCGAGCCTTTGCTCTCACCTTTTGACATCACGAGTCTGCTTTTTCATCATTGTCTGTTCTAATTTTTTCAAGTACCTATATTCGAGTCTTATAGCATATTAATTTGAGTGTGTTAACAGTAAAGAAATGGAAGCAGGCAGAAAAAACAGAACAAAAGAAGTCTTGAGTGTGTAAGAGCAAGGATATAAAATTGACACTTCATAGTTGGTGTGACCTAGTTCAAGCTAGTGCAATGTTTGGCATTGCCATAAAGTCCTCCCTATCAAGGATAGGTTCATGGAATTCTCATGCATTTTCGACCAAAATAATGTGTGTCCTCGTACCATGCCATGGGTGATGGGGCACACATGAGAGCGACAGAGAGAGAAAAATAAATTGGCCCAGAGTGGAGTAGGACATGCACAACATTGGCTTGTAAAAGTAAGGCTCAACATAGGAGTAGTCATTAGTCAAAATGGGCTAAATGGAATAGGAGGTTTCTGGGAAATTAATACGTACTCTAAGGTTTTCATTGATCAGATTTTGTAATGCTGTGAAGCGGCGATGGCATACAAGCCTCGCTGATTTACCTTACATTTGACTAGTGTTTTCTTTCAGTTACACGTCAGTTGATACAGTATTGAAGCATTCTGAAGTAGTTTATCTGTTGATTTTGTTTGTAACTGATTCATCTGGCTTGTTAACAGGTACATTGCTAAAACAATATACGGCGGTGATGAAGATGATATTACTTCTGAAACGAGAACGGTTGATGAGCCAAAGCTTCTAGGAAATCATCCCGATTCTAATTTAAAGGTTGAAGTTATTATGCCTTTCGTATTTTGTTCTCTGGGAGTTGTGTGCTTTTCCCTGCTACTTATTTTTCTTTTCCTTTTCTTGTCTTTCTTTTTCTTTCCTTTTCCCTTTTTTCCCCTTTTGTGTCTTCCTTCTCCAGCTCCCCTTTTCTTTGGTTATTACTCAAATACGCATTCGTTTTCATTTCAGGTCTTTATTAAAAATGGTCCTTATGGATATTATATTCAGCTTGGTGATGATAGGAAAGGTTATGCACCCAAAAGGTCACCTATTCCAACGGTAAGCAAAAAGTTTAGAATTCATTTATTTTTCCATGTGGTTTCCTTCTCAAAGACAAATGTAGGTACTCTGGAAAATGTATGATTTACATCAAGGGCTCCTGGCATTTTTGTAATTTGCGGAACAAAAATCTTATCAATTAGATACAGAAGTCTATAAACTCGACAAGCAAGTGATCTAACATTTGCAGACCCCTCTTTAAACGTATGGACAAAGTTCTGTTTCTTGTTTGAGTTTTGCTTGGCAGCCTGTGTAGTGAACATCTCTAGTTGAGTTTTTTGTTGCAGGTTGGCTAATTATTCGGAGTTTTATGATGGTTGGAAGATTAATTAGAATATATGAGATTTCAAACTCAGTTAAAAGTGTGATAAGTTAGTGATGCATAGAGAAAATGATGAGAAAGAATTAGATCCAATTTGTTAATGGCTGAAATGCTGATATTGACAGCGATGTTTGGCCTAAATATTGATGATGCTCAATTAGATACTTCTGAGCCAAGTTGCGGGGCTTAGATAATGAGGCCAACAAGCTAGTAGTGAGTTTGAATACAAATTGGCTAATTGGATGGGTTGATGTATTCTTGCTCACAACCTAGTTACTCATCAAGCGACAGTGTACCGCAAAACAAAACGCTTGTCTACTTATGTTATTTCCAGGCTTCCTGCTCTTGCCATATGTGCTTAGTCTGTTTTTGTCGGGTGAAAAAAAAAAAAACCTCGAAGAACACATAGTAGATGCCAATTCCACATCTCAGAAGAAATTCTGACGATGGCATGCTGCTTTAATCGTGCACTACTGCACGAGACAGCAATTGGTTTCTTGCTTTTCTGGGATGAGATCATCATTTATAAGGGTTCTCTCACTGTGGAATGCCCTTGTGAAGCAACTGTTAGTTTGAGTGAACACAAATCGCCATCAGGTTGATTCAGTAAAGAATGCTTTTTTGTTTTCTTGTCGGTCTGCCTGCTCAAGTAGTATGCAAGCATGAACGAGTGGGATACCATACTTGCTCAAGAAACAAAACAAGACTTGCAGCTGTTTGTCCACCCCTGTTTTTCTTCCTTTTTCCCATTTTTCCCCCTGTGAGACTTCCATTTTGTTTTAACAGCGTAAGCCTACTATATTTTTCCATTACTAACTAACCACTGACTTGTTGACCTGTACGATTTGTATCATTTTAGTTCATGAATGCGGAGTCAATTTCCCTAGAAGATGCAGTTGAATTGCTTCGATATCCGAAAACGTTGGTAAGTCTCATATTATCTGCATTGGACGTGTTGCTCTAATCTTTCTTAGCTTTTAATATGTTTTCATTGATACTTATAGGGAACACATCCTGATGATGGGCGACCTGTAGTGTTAAAGATCGGAAAGTCAGGCTCCACAATTAGACACGGACGAAGTTTTGCTCCGGTGCCCAAGGTATGAATAGAAAACGCTAGTAAGAAATTGAATTGCTTTGTTTTATGCAGTTGAAGTCTTAGTGTTTATCTCTACTCTGGACTCTCTCCATGCTCAGTAATCTCGAAGTTGGGTTCAGTATCCGCTTCATAAACTTTTGTTCTAGATCATCAAATTGCTTGATGAGAAAAACACTGATAGCAATAATGGTGAGTTGCAGATCTCAGAATCCACCTACAGTGGCAGAAGCACAAACATGTCAAAGCAGGATCCAGTGCTCTAGTATTATGTTAAATTAGAGAAGAGCTGCATTGTACCAGGTGTGCACCTACTAATAGCATGAATAGATAAAGACAACATAAGGGAACATTATACGTATATTAAATATGACTTGAGAAAAGCAGTAGTTATGAGAAAATATGTCCAAGGTTATCTGAATCCTCCAGGAATCCTGGTAACTGTTAGAGATATTAAACCCACATCGAAGTTTGGATAAAATGTACAGCAATATAAATAGATCATGAGTCTCTTAATGTATTGTCAATTGGTTTTAGGGATGAATCTCATGTTTCTACCTGGTATCAGAGCCACACGTATTGGACTAATCGTCACGCGTGTTCCACGTCATCCAATTATCAGTACACGCTTTAAGCTCAAAAAAAGCATTCGCGTTAGGGGACGTGTTAGAGATACTAAACCCGCATCGAAGTTTGGATAAAGTTTACAACAATATAGATAGATTATGAGCATCTTCTTCTATTACTAATTGGTTTTGGTTTTAGGTGTGAAGCTCATGTTTCTACAATAACAAATATAGAGTCATTTTAAAGTTATATACAACTGTTGGTGAAATGGGAAACTCCATCATCCGAAGCAGAAGATGCACTTTGTCGAAGAACAAATTCTACCATAGTTCGAACTGATGGTAGAAGATCCTATTAATGTATATCTAACACTCCCCCTCACACGAAGGCCCATTGGGGCTTAAAGTGTGGATAGCTCTGGTCCAACCCATACCAAATGTTATATAAGGTCTACATAAATAAACCACATAGGTGGTAATAAATAGGAGGAGGCAGGATCGAACTCGTGATCTCTTATCACGGCTTGTTCTGATACCATTTCAAGGAATCAACTCTATCAAAAGTCCGAACTGATTATAGAAGGCCCTATTAATGTATATCTAACACACCTAAATGGTTGTCTTGAGACTTGAACAGGCAAATGTCATGCTCCAGGGTGCTATTAGCTTATATTTAACTTAATGGAAGGCTTCAAGGCTCAGGCTCATGTCTTGTCTGATTAAGGAAATGTCTGATGAAGGAAATATCAACAACAGCAGCTTACGCTGTAGCAAATACTCCTGTTTAGAGCTTGGTGTCTCTGAGTTTGTCTGACACTCTGACTAGTGAAAAGCAGAGTATATACTGGATTGTTGAGCTTCTTTGTCATGGAGTCATAAGCAAGTCCACTTATTGTTTAGTTTCCCTGAATATTTTGACTTGAGAGAACATAGAATTAATCATAATAGAGTTGTTTCTGTACAGTAATGATTTTTTACTTCTGAGAAACAAGTTACAATAAATACGGCTTGATGTAATACAAGTAAGATGGCCTTTGGCCCTAGGTTATCAAAGATGTAAATCACCTCAAATTGCGTAGGCTACTTTCTAGAGCTTTACTATAAGTGCTAACAAGTTCCGAATAGTGCCAGAAAATAAACACTAAATATGCATCGGGACATGCTAGTTGTTGCTGCAGCACCTTTGTCTGGTACGGCAAATGCATCATGGACAAACCTGTGTTCGATTCAAAACTTTAGTTCTGATCCTTGGGCATTTTCATCATCTAATTCTCAATATTTCTGAGGGGCTTCCTGTCAGGTCTCGGTTAAACTAGGAAGCGTGTATTTACGTGCTTCTAATATTATGTAGAGCTGGGGTTACTTTGGAACAGTGTCCAAATTACATTTCTCGTTCTGCTTAAATTTTGTTAGTTTTTTTCATTCTAGTTGTTATTCTGAGTCAACTTGATATTGAATGCAGCGCTGGAAGCCAGACGAGGTAACACTTGAAATTGCAATGAAAATACTGAAAGGGAAAGGTGTTACCAAATCCGGAAGGCCAAAGGGCAAACCGAAGGCTGAACCTGCCGAGGTGCATTAGGGAGCAACTCATTCTTCCTGAACTTCTCTTGCCGAAGTTGATGGACTTCCAATGTATTTCATGCTGAACTGAAATTTTGTGGTGATCATGACAATAATAGTTTGCAATGGGAAGTTGTAATTTCCCCATTTCTGGCATATTTATTGTACTGTAGTTTTTTTTTTTTTTTTGGTTTTTTCCTTTTTCAAATGTAATATACTTTACGGGTTGATTCTTTTCCTATGCCATAGTAATTTATGAAGATAATGAGGTTAGTTTTGTTGTTGAATGTTATGAACCAGCTTGTTGCTGGTTGAGATGTTTTGCTCGCCTAGCCACTTCTGGTCGTCACCTGCACGAGGTGCTATTTCGCTCCAGTAAACCCAACATCTTCACTCTTTACCATGATTATTTCGAAAATGGTGATTGAATGAAAATAAAAGCATTATGATGGGTGCTTTACATTCAGGTTCATTCTGAATACAGTATCGAAGTAATCTTCCTTTTTTCTATGTTTTTTTCTTATAACTGTTTTGATATAATATCGAAATTTGTTCGATGTAATCTTTATACTGTATTTAGATGCATCTCGTCCCGTGATACACCCAGAGGGTGCACCAAAAAGTCCACTTCTCTTGGATACCGTGTGTTGAGACTTGAGTGATATTATTTCAACAATTCAAGTATTAAAGACGTATTGTCTATACCAAGGACAAAACATCTCATGTAGTGTCTATTGTCATTTAGGATTTCGGATAAGGATAGTATTATCTTTATGTCATAATAATTTGTATCATTTTATCGAATCGCATATTTCATAGTGTTAGTAATACAAGTCCTAAAATCCGTATGTTCGGATCCAACGCTGGTCAATCGGTGCCAATATCGGAGTTGGAGCCCAAATCAAGCGATCGATGCCGGAACCGCCGATCGGAGCTCCGATCCGTTGATTGCACCCTAATTTTTTTTTCTTTTTTAAAACAAATTCCGATTTCCCAATTACTGTTTTTCTTTTAATCAATTTCTTCAATCGATCAAATTTTGATCGATTTTCTTCCTTTTTCTTTCGGATCTCAATTCATAGTGGCGGCCTTCGGTATCAACCGCGACGTGAAAGGCATACTCAAAAGCTGTAGGAGAATGCTGAGATGGGTGCAGAGGTTTCATATGATTTACAACTACTGCACTGATTTGAAATGGTTTCCCCAGGGCGTTCCCGCTGAGTGCAACCATGGCGCCCTCTAGATGGAAGGAAAACAAACTTGTAAATATTGAAGAGAGATTTTCCACTTTAAGAATAATGTAATGTTGTGAACGTACATTCAGCCGTTGTTTCATCCAATATGTTTCCGAAATATAAGTGAAATTAGGAATAGTAGCATGCTTCAGCCTCACTACAGCTCTACTTCTAAGGCAATTGATAAATTACCATAGCCTACATTCAAAATTATGTTGACACAAAATGGAACTATGCAATGATGAAAAGTAAGATATATATCGACTAAACTAACACATAGGTACAGCCTTTTTCGCATCAGTAGCCAAGCTACATGTCATGTATAACCCTAAACTATATTTAGAATTCCTACGAACGAACTGAATCGACATCTCTATGAATTCCAATGATATGATCCTAAGCATTAATTGCTTCTGTATGCTCGTGTTCAGCTTCTATCTTCCATTGAGCGAAATTAGACTCTCTGCGTATATCATACATTGCACCCCCGGAATTTTTTATGCCCTTACTCTTCCTGTATCGTGGTTGTAAGAGAACATCTCATAGCAAACCATATCATTCACGATTTCTGGTAGCACCTCCTGGAAGAACAAAAGCTCTTTGCCCGTCCAAAACATTTGATTTCAGTAATACATCATCGTTTCTTGGACCAAAACCCTGACATATAATAATCTAGCCCACGAACCGGTCGGACCAGACTCATCAAGATTCCACAACTCAATTGCACAACCTATGTGGATGCCTCGAGGGAAACAAAAAACACCGCAACCGCGAGAAGTCTTCAATGGTGCCATTTTATAGAAGTGATTCCCATAATGGACACGGCGAGTCTGGAATGAGAGTTTCTATCAAGGTTTCATTGCTGATGTTGAACGAGATTGGTGGTGAGGGAAACGTACCCATGCTTAACCAGCTAATGACATTTCGATCCGATGAAAGGGATGATTCAAAAAAATTGCTTCTCCTGGCAATGCTCATATCAACATCAATGCTTCTCCACGTACCAGTGAGGAGAGAATAAACATAAAGTCTAGGATTGCAATATGCCACAACCTTGTAGTCAATGGTCCGCAGATCATAACCAATGAACGCTTCATAACATAGAACAGTATCTTTATTGGCAATGTCAATATACCTGATCTCCCTGCTGGCGGGATTGTAAAGATTGTGAACTAGGACAACTGTTAACCAAAAAAGTTAACCAATTGTTTACATATATATATTCTACTTTTTTTTCCGTTGTCGTTGTGGGTAAATGGATTCCGTAATGCTAGCCTACTAGTGGGATAGTTATTGATTCCCAAGCAAACAATCCCATCACATGCAGCGAGACAAGGGCCCATTGAGGCCCTTGGAAAAGGGTGCTGGGTTGATCTCTCAATCTCGAGGCTCGAATAGGAAAGAGTCAAAACAGTTAATGTAAGTGATTGTCTTTGGAGTTCGACAAGAAGCAGGCGAGAGTTCCTAGCAGAGAACGAGAGCTAATTGGTGGCGAAGGGAGTGCTTCTAATGATGGAGAACCAATGCTTGCAAACACATGTGAATCGGATCAAGGACTTTACCCGAAATCTCGACAGGATCTCGACAATGATGTCTTCGGGCATGTGACCATTCAAGAAAGGAACGATTTTTTCAGGCTGTGGCGACATCATGACGCAGCCGGCGAGGCTCTCAAACGACAACACTATGGGATCTGTAGGGAACAAAGAGCTTCTAGCAGCTATTCATAAATAACTCCATACCAGATACCGTGATCTTCGATGTTGAGTGAAAAAGACATATTTGTGGGGGAAAAATATTGAGTATATGTGTGAGTAGATTTATCCAGAATATATATATATAAACAATCCATAACTCATCAAGTTAAGTTTTTTGGGTTAACAGTTGGTGATGTTCACATGTGTATTCCCTCTAGTTCTCCGATGAATCGTAACAAAAAAAAGTGATTAAAGTGATTATTACATAATCGTTTGTTGATTTTTCATCATCAAATTCACTTATCATTAGATTTAGTGGAAAGATCACTTATCCCATATTTTTAATTCCAAACTTCTGGATTTTTAATCCCTGTAATTAAAAATACTTTTAGATTTTTACTCTCGTAGTAAACTAGCAGTACTGCAAGAAACGTAAGCTTGATAAATAGGCGGGTACAACAAGTACAGTTTTATCAGCCCAAGGCTGCTGTTATTCTTCGTCCGGACTTCCAAAATTTGTTTTCTTCATCTATTCGTCCATTGAACTCAAACTAGAGATCTGTTTTAGGAAAACCAAACATAAAATCTATTTTTTTTTTCTATCTTAGAAACTTATTTTCGTTCAATAAGAAAATTGACCGTACATTCAACTTGTTTGATTCTAGTTTAACGCTCGATAATAATCATTGAGATTTCATAGCTCAAGCGACTAGCATTACAGCCACTGCAATATATTAGAACTTTGGCTAGAGAAAGGGATCTGAAGATAACAAATCATCGGTTGCAGACGCTGATGACTCGCAATAGGGTTTTCTCATGCACAGCCGAGTGAGGATTGTGGATTGTGGGCAATCTGTTAGTGGGCTATTAGTGGGCAATCTGTTTTCATGGCTCCGTGGATTGTGGATCATGTATCCTCATTAAGATTTTGCATATATGACCTCGAAAAATCAAAATAGGTATCAAAACATAAATAAGATTTTCATTACGTATTATTACTATCGTAGATGTAATGCGGGAGTAGAAACCCTGAAGTGACCTGAAGATCGTTTCGGATGTCATTGCAACAACTTCCAAGACATAGCTTACAGAGTAACCAACTAAACCTTATTAATATATATCAATATTTTTCCTCATATGAAAGCCCATTGAGACATAAAATGTGGACAGCACTAAACCAACTCATACCAAGTTCTATATAAAATCTACATAAATACACCACATAGAACGTAATAAGGAGAGAGGATCGAATTCGTGACCTCTTGTCACGGCTCGGCTCTAATATATGTCAACGAACAAGGTCCAATTATGAAACCCTTGAAAAAAAAACATAAAGCAAGATAAAAAGAAATATAGCCGTTATATCAAAATCAACTCTATCAAAAATTCGAACTGATAGTCCTATTAATTTATATCAACAATAACGACCAGACATGTCTATGAATCCCTATCGCATGACTGTAAACATTGCACATGCCCTTCAAGTTTCTTCTATCCTCCTTTGATGGAAGTAAGACTCTCAACATATATCATACATGCTCTCCCTGGAACTTTCGATGACCTTACTCTTCCCGTACCAGGGTCATAACAAGTCATTTCGTATGAAAAAATGTTTTCATTTGCTCGGTCCACATTTCGAGTGAACAAAAGCTCTTTGTCAGTCCAAAACATTGGAGAAAAGTATACCACCGATATAAGCTCCCCAAGAAGAGGAACACTCAACGATAATAATTTGGTCCATGAACCGGCTGGACCATATTCATCCAGATTCCACAGATCAATTGTGCAGCTGCCAAAGCCGTAGAAGCCTGGTGGGGAACAAAAAACTCCACAACCATGAGAAGTCTTCAACTTTGTCAATTTATAATGGTCATACCGCAAGGACGGATATGGAGAGTCTGGAGCGGGAGTTTCTGTAAATGTTTCATCGCTGAAGTTGAACGAGATCACCGTCCGTTGCCGTTGGAAATCAAGATAATCTACGGTTAACCAGCTCACGACACTCCGGTCCGTTGAAAGCAGTGATTCCCTGTCAGTAAAGCATCTACGTGCAATCTGCTCCAGAACATCAATGCTCCTCCACGCACAGGAGCGGAGAGAATAAATATTGAACACTAACTCCAAGGTTCCTTTCAAACTACAACATGCGACAACCTTGTAATCATTAGTTCGTGGATCATAGCCAATTGATGCTGTCATAGATCGTAAATCAGAATATGTACGTTCCTTCATCACAATATCAATGCTCCTAAATTCGTTGGTTGCAAGATTCCATAACTCGAGCCTACCAGTGGAACAATAATCAACCATCGAGCAAAGGATCCCGTCACACGCAGCTAGAACCTCCATTGATGTGGCATTAGGCCGCTTGATATTCGTGACAACCTCAAGGTTTGGATACGAAAGAATATAAAGATATTGTATTTGGTCAAGCAGCACACGAGGGTTCCTAGCAGACAATGAGAGCTGCTTGGCAGCAAAGGGAGAACTTCTTATGACGGAGCGCCATTGCTGGCAGACACCTATAAACCGGATCAATGTTTTAACTGGCAATCTCGACAGGATCTCGACGATGAGGTCTTCCGGCATGTAACCTTCTTTGTGAGAAACTAGTTTTCCAGGCTTAGAGAACACCATCATCGGATCTGCAGGGAACGAACAGCAAACCAGGAATATGATTATGTGACCTTCACTATTGCGCATAAAAACAGGGAAATTATGTGATGAGTACAGATCTTTTTACATCTAAAATCTATCTAGATCTTCTA
Organism: Drosera capensis; assembly: GCA_001925005.1. Classification (NCBI taxonomy): domain Eukaryota; kingdom Viridiplantae; phylum Streptophyta; class Magnoliopsida; order Caryophyllales; family Droseraceae; genus Drosera; species Drosera capensis. Next base: position 15,515 of record LIEC01006117.1, read on the forward strand.
CGGAATAAATGATATTTATTTAGATCATTTTTTCCCTAGTAAACATATTTCTAGAATCTTTCTACAACTATTATTATCAACTCATTCAAGCAAAAAATCGATTGAGATTCTAAATCTCATTAATATCACGAGAAAACGATCTAAGTGAATGAATTTACCAATGTTGTATCTTCCAAGGTATGTGATTAAATATACCTTTCACTGTCAAAGTACTGAACCAGGAAAATTGAAGAGAAATTGTCACAAAAATCTGCACTAAATCATAAGATTAAAAAAACCTGCACCAAATAAAAGAATTTTACATCATCAGGTGGTAAAGTTCAAGTAAAATACAAGTATCCAGCAGTATTCAGAAGTTGAAAGACACTAATCCAATGGCAGCTGAGGAAAACATAATTTGTGTTCTTGAGGAGGTAGAACCCTAACAAATTTAGGTTTATAACCGTCTCTTTTGATAGAAATGCATACTCAAAAAACTGTATTTCGGAAGGTAAAGTTGAAGTAGAATACATGTATCCAACATTATTTCAAAAGTTGTAAGACACTTCAATCCAATAACAGCTGAGGAAAAGCAAAATTTGCGTTCTTGAGGGTGTGAAGGCTAACAAATCTATTATACTATCCCACGTTCTTTCATGTTCATTGGCATCTCCTTGGACAGAAAGGAATACTCAAAAGCTGTAATCCTAGGGACGAGTGGTTAAGGAAACCTCTTAAGGTAAATAATTGAGTTTGCACTAACTTTTGATGGAGTTGTTACTAACATGGTATCGGTATCGGAACAGGTGTGACATTGAGGTCAAAAGTTAGAATAATGAACTGTGGAATGCCCGAACAATGATGCATAGATCCATGTTTCGCCTTGACCAAGCACAGATATTGCGAGTTATGACTAGAGGCGTGATGCACTCAAAGAGGCATATGCCTAGGCTTAGGAAAACTCGGGGTACGCATGACCAGAAGTTCCAGTTATGCAAAGAACGGGGTTCCAGTTTTGGCTAATGTTTCTTATTTTCGATTTCGAGTAGTTCTTGAACTGGTTTCCACTGAGACTATAATTGTAAAGGAACATGAGAGTGGTTCGTCCCAAAATCGAGGAGGTGGTCTATTCTTTTAGGTCCTGGAGCCCATTTTCAATACAAATCATAGTTGATCCGTGATTGTGGAAGATGATCAACTGCCTCGAAAGAACATACTGACTTTGAACATCATGGTGAACGTTCCCAACAAAACAATCGTGGGATCCGATAAGTTTTTCAATGTTTTCAGGTTGTTTCACGACTCAAGGACTACTAATCCAAGTTGTACAAGACAGTTCCGCAATATGTTTATATTATGTTACCATTCCGATGATTGAGATGCTCAAGAGGAACTCTTAACAAAAACACCGCAAGAGAACAAAGAGCATGTGCCCCAGATCACAAAGTATTTCTATAAAGTTCTTGTTAGGATAATATACTTCAAACTAAACTGTCTAACTGCCCCGAACATGCACCGTTGGAAGTGTCCCAAAAAGACACGCAATTAATCGTGGTTGACCAACTCTATCATGTTAGTATCAAATTTCTCATCTTATGTTCCCGTTTTGCTTTGCTTGTGTTGTGTCTGGTCTTTTCTCTTGAGCATGTTTGTTTTGCATGAACAGATGTCCTATGACATAAACTCCTGAGTAACAGGTTTTCCGAGTTCAGGGAACCTTTTGGTATGCACAACAGATTAGAATATCTTCACGTTGGTTGTTCCGGTAACTTACATGTTATCGATGTAGAATCTTTTTCAGTCTAAACACATCAATGTTCTGATGATACTGTATCAGAATCATGCCATCGTTATTTGTTCCCTACACAAAACTGAGCGCGATATGCCGTATGATTGACACTTCGAACGTGACAGAAAATCATTGGATAGGGTCGAGCGACAAATATATTACACATACAATCAGGCAATCTATGTAGACTTTGGTCCTTGACAAAAGTTCAAAACTGAGAAAACAACTCGGTTTCCCATCATTCCAGCTTGAAGTCATCCTTTGCTTCACTGGAACCTTGTTAGAATAAGCTGGCAAATTGAGGAAAAAACCAAAGACTTCTTTGTCACCAAAAACAGCCTGGATATCATTAATCATTCGAGCAAAAACCAAACTAATATGATACATGTTGTACTCAATTACGTTACAACACAAATTCGCAAAACATTCACCACAAAATCATAACTAAGAAACAATGCCTGTCACTAGCACTAACAATCAAAGAATTTCACGACCAACTTCTTATGTCACAGTTCAGATACCTTCTTCGCCTAGCATCACCAGATCAGTCGATTCATACTTCACACCTGGTAAAAGGAACCCTCGATACGTTAAGTAGCCGACAACAACATGTTCCATTCTCCTTGGGAACCTGATGCCCAAGAAGCATTGTGTGGATCTTGAACTCAATTACCGACCATCGGAAGAATTGAAGGAATCTTTTAAACCGGGAGGTTTGGAAGGAATGCTGCCTTGAGTTCTGCTGTAAGATTGATCGCCGAACATTGTGGACGTGCCAGCTTCATTCGCTTGCCACTTCTGCAAAGCTTGAGGCAGGGACATGTGAAGGTCGATACCAGAGTTCTCATCATCCTCATGGGAAGTCGGCTTCCATTGTTGGACGAGAGGAGCTAACACGTTGACCGCGTGGCCCATGTCTGGCCTTTGGTGTGGTTCACGGGCAGTGCAGTAGCCTGCTAGCTCAGCCACCCGGGTTATGCTATCATATGTCTCCTCGTCAGGGTTTAGTACATCATCAATTGCCTTCTGGAAATTGTCTTTGCTGATTAAAACCCTCCTGAACCAAGTGACGAGATGAGATTTCTCATCTGGCATCGTTTCGTCTAGGGCTTTTCTCCCAGAGATAAGCTCCATTAGGATCACACCAAATGCATAAACATCTACTTTTGTAGTCACTCTCCCGGTAGCTGCATGAGATCAAGGCAAATAAACAATGGGAATTCTACAAAGACGATGCGAAGATGTCGAAAGATATTTGAAGAGCAATGGAACATGTTTGGTAAAATAGGAGGCCAGCTTCAGCATTGTCACGAAGCTGCAAGCTAGCTGCACAGCTTCACCCTATCTGTGTCATAACCGAATCTCCTTTATTCGACTTAAAAGAAAATAGAGTTGCAATCACTCACAAAACATGCATGATTATTGTCTATTACGATAAATGAATGATTCACTAGGAATAGTCATATAGCACAATCGTATTCAGAGAACAAAAAAATTCTCGTGTCGCCAATACAAGTCTAGTTCCTGGTTCCCTGACAAAATTCCACTTCCAAAGTTCTTTTTCCAACGTATTTGTCTGAAGTTGATGTTCAGTAGGAACCAGCTAGATCTGATATCAACCTCCACCAACTGAACATGCTCGCTTATTCATATATGACTAAACAGGCATGCAAGCATGTGCAATGCGCTTTTCTACATAAGCAAGATGATATATTGACAAAAGAAATATACCCAAGAACTTGATCTTTTTCCATTTTAAAGATCAATGGCCCACATAGTTCAGCAAAGTAATTTTAGTTTCCAAGCACATTATATCAGTCCCCCACCTTTATTTTCAGGGTCGTGTCTAGCAGACATGACAAAGCAAAGAGACTTACAATACTTGCTCTTGAAACACATGCTTCATAATTGGTCCCGAGTCGAAAGACATCACAACAAAACATTACTCTTATCCGATATACAAAGGGCACATTCCAAGAATTTGCAGTTCTAACTCCTAAGAAGACCTAATAGAGACTATTGAAGTTCAGACTAGAAAGAAAATCTCGATGCTCTTAGGTAATCAGCTAGGTCGCCAAGGCGATGCTGACGGAACTAAACTCCTTGATCAGGAAGCACCAAACTCCAAAGATCATTAAAATTAATAGGCAGATTCATAGATCAATTTTAGTAACAGAAACCATACGCAAGAAATTCACTGGCAACTAGTAAGAGCTAATAAAAACTTAGCTGCAGATGGACATTGCTATCGTATTCTGTTTCAAACCAGAACCATAATAAAGGATTTTGATCATAAAAAATAAGAATCATACCTGCATATTCAGGAGCAAGGTACCCAAATGTTCCAGCCAATCTCGTCTCCATAGATTGTTTCCCATCAGGTGCGTTCTTCACCAAGCCAAAATCAGCCACCTTGGCCCTCATATCATCCCCGAGTAGTATGTTGGACGGCTTTAGATCCCTGTGGATGAAGCTAGATTGAGCTAAGCTATGGAGATATTCAACACCTTTCGCCACATCCAACGCAATAGTCACCCTTTGCTTCCATGTAAGAGGGCGATAACCATGCTCACGCCATTCGAACAGATGTTGCCCCAAAGTGCCCTGTGGCATGTACTCGAACACCAAAAGCCTCTCATTTCCATTGACGCAATAGCCCAAAAGAGCAACTAGATGTCTATGCCTAACTTTGGTCAAAACAGCGATCTCAGATTGGAATTCTTTCATTCCCTTAGTGCCCATTGCTGCATATTCCATCCTCTTGACCGCAATTTTGGTCCCATCATGCAGCTCCCCTTTGTAAACAATGGCAAATCCTCCTCTGCCTAGGATGTTCTCCTCACTGAAGTCGTTTGTCACTTGTCGCAGAACTTGGATGGAAATGGCAACATTTCCGCCTTCAAACACAGAAATATCATTGTGATCGCCGCTACTCTGGCTTTGCAATTCACTAGGCACACCAGCAAACCCATGTGCCCCGCCAGTACCACCACCCATCACATTAACCTTCATGATCGCAGTTCCGTGCTCCGGACTCTGGACCCTCCCGAACTTCCTATGCCTTCTATTGATATAATACTTATACGACACAAACAACAATGCCGAAACAAACACAACAGCGACAACCAGCCCGGCTATCATACCTGCCGAAATAGGACTCTTCTTACCACCACTGCTACCACCACTACCCGGGGTGGAACTTGATCCTCCAGAACCTCCACTACCCGCACTACTGCTATTAGTCCCAATGTACGAGTTCCCAAACGTAATAACCTTCACAGATGACCCAAAAGTCGGGACCGGACCAGTCAAATTGTTATTCGCAACATTCAGAGTCGTCAAGTTCGCCAAGGAGGTCAAGTTCGCCGGTATAGTTCCCGTCAGATTGTTATCATTCAGAAACAGATTTCGCAACGAAGTCAGCTGTCCAAAACTCGGCGAAATCTTCCCACTCAATCTCTGCTTCCCTAAATTCACATTCACAACCTTCCCATTCTCACAGGAAACAACGCTCCAAGACGCACAAGCATCGTTCCCGGTCCACGCGCTGGCCAACAACGCCGGATACCCGAAACCACCGGCCACCCCAAGCAGCGCCGTCACCTGAGGATCACACGGCCCGGGAGCCGACAAACAGAAACTATTCGTAGTCCCGATCTCAACCTTCACATTCTTCCCGAACACTGGCCACGGACCCTGGAGCTCATTATTCTGCAGCGACACATTCACCAGCTTCGGCAAAGTCATGACCGACTCGGGAACCGGACCCGTCAGCTGATTGTCTCTTAGTTGCAGATCAAACACGTCCGTACAATTCGACAGGTCCGGGATCGGGCCCGTGAAGGCGTTCCCGTGCAACCAGACCTGCGCCAGCTGCGCCATACCCGCGACGACATTAATCGTCCCCGACAAGCCCTGATTATTCACCCACAGATTCACCACCTCCGACCCCGCCAACGACGGTGGTAACCCTCCGGTGAAGTTATTATACGACAGCCTCAGATTCTGTAAATTCGGGAAGGAGCCGAACACGTCCGGGATCGTTCCTTCCAGATTCACCTGGCTCATATACAAGGTGACCAGACTCCCCGAGTCCCTCAGCTCCGTCGGGAACCCCCACGCCGCCAGATTCCCGTTCCCGGAAAGCGACAGCACCTGGAGGCCCGTGAGGCCCGAGAAGGCGCCCGGGGTGACGGAGGTGAAGGAGTTGGAGTCGAGGTAGACCTGCTGGAGAGCGGTGAGGTTGGCGAGGGAAGGGATGGGGCCGGTGAAGGAGTTGTTTTGGAGCGAGAGGGTAGAGAGGGAGGGGAGGGAGGAGAGGGCGGTGGAGGGGAGGGTTCCGGCGAGGGATTTGGAGGCGAGGCTGATGGTAGCGACGCGGCCGGTGGATGAGTCGCAGCTGATTCCCGGCCACTTGCAGTAGGATGTGCTGGTGGACCAGCCGGAGGGGGGCGGAGAAATCGCCGCCAGCAATGCCGACATGGCGGCGCTGTCGTCGTCGGCGGCGGAGGAGATGGAGATGGAGAAAAAGGTGATTATGAGGAGGATGAAACGCGGCGTTTTGGGGGACATTGTGGGAGGAGATGCTTGTGTGTGGAATGAGATGGGTGTTGTGTTGAGGTGTGATGCACTGGTTTTGGGGTTTATGTGAGAGGGGAATATGGAACGATGCGTTTTTGGGAAGGGAAAGGGGAAGTGGCGATGGGGGGAGATCAGAGAGATGGGGACGCGGTTGCGTGTAGTGTGTGATGGGTTTGATGGTTGTTTTGTGTTGTTCGAGGTGTGTTACTTGGGCATAGCTAATGCTTGGGACAATTCGGATCTTTTAGGAGGATCGATGAACATAATGGTCAAGCACTCATGTTTGATTCATAAGATTAGATAAAAGAAAGTATTCGTTTCTAGATTCGATGCTCACACAAGATAAACATTTGATTTATGTTGAGGGATTGAATGTTGTTTCCAATCACGTTGACTATAAGTATATAAAATTTAATATGTTTTGTGTAAGGATCCTACCTTGTTTTTGTAAAATTATTGTAAATATTAGTGATAAATTATCTTATGTCTTTCAACACAATTTTGTTACATAGTTCAAACAAAAAAAGAAATTTCGTAAAACATACAATGCATGCGGAAAAAATTGAACATTTATTAGTATTTATTTTAAGATAAAGAGAATAATTTTAAATTGTGAATATGATAATATTTTCATAATTACTCACCACATCCTATAATATAAGCTTGGGTCATCCCAAAAAATATATATACATATCATGATTACTAATCTTATCACATAAAAATATACAAAAAAAATAATTATCATTTGTTATCGTATATCCATTATATTAGGACACTACAACACAATCAATGTCTACACCTTGGATTAGACAATCCCTTACAAACTACAAACTACACCCTCGTAGCTTGATTCAACAATACTTATAGACCTTTGGTCTCGATTAACAATCAATCACAAACATGATCATTATCGAAGAACTCGATAACGTATGGATATAAAAATCTTGACATCAGTATCAAACAATTATAAACATTGAGCACATGTAAGAATAGAATTCATATAGAACCAAAACTAAACCCTTCTTCTAATCACCAAAAGTTGAAATCTTTCTTTTGAAAACATTCAAAATGATCCTCATATTTTTTTTCAATAATGTTTTTGATACTACAAACCAAAAAAAAAAAAAAAAAGGAACGTAAATGGGAGATAGGAGCAATCCGTCAAAAACAATTTTTTTCATTTTTCCTAAACTTTAGGGATTTTCAAAAAATTTTAACAAAACAAATGTATCTCAAAAAGTGCACTACTCAAGATTCTGAAAGAGATTTTTTCAAATGAAAAATATTCAAATAAAAACAAAAATTATCTTTTAGACATCATAGTTTTGAAAAATCAGGATTTTCAAAACATAAACGATTATAGCACAAAAAATGGCTCTTCGAAAATCAATTTTTCAATGTTAAACACTTTTACCTAAATGCTCAATAATTCAAACTGTAAGATAAAATATCGTGTTTATTCTTGGACAAGATTCTAGATTGTAGATCTTCATCCAACATCCTCTAGATCTTGTTCTTCACCTGCATTGTAGTTTTTGATGCTTAAGGTTTTTCACTTGAATTTAACACTTTAATCTTTAAATCAGATTTCAATCCATGATCTTTGAATGATTTGTCCCTAATATAATAATCTTCGGATACATCATACTCACCAAAGTCTCCATGTATTCCTTCAACCTTTAACCCTAAATGAAATGTTCTTAAACCCGGAATTGACTGGAGTGTTCGATCGAAAAACCGATCCTCAAAACGGTCCGTGTTATCCCTTAACTCGTTTGGTGCAGAGAACTGTCCAAAACCGATGACCAATGATTGAATCGTTTGATTCGATAATCCGGAACGGGTTTTCTGATTTTGGACGGCTTGTTTGAGTGCAAAAAATAACTCTTGTTTTCTTGAAATCCAATCTCAAATCCCAAAATTGGAGCCTTAATGTGACATGATAGATAAAATTGATGATGAGAGATGCCAAATATAAGGTAAAAGAAGGAAGAAGGAGAATTAGAGGAAGATATGTGTGGAAGAGGAAAATGAAAACTAGATGAAAGGGCTCACAACAAATCAATTTTCAAATAAGCTCTTTGTTTGATATTTTCCAAGAGATATTAATGGAGTCTTAATTATTTGTAATAAGAAGACAATTTATAAAATAAATTTTGATATGAGACTTCATATTTGTTTAAGCTTTTATTATCTTTACATTAGTGTATGTTGTATTTTACTTTAATGTTAATCATTATTATTGATAACTAATATATTATTACAAAATTATGACGTTACGGTTTGATAACGATTTGATCGCGGTTGAATCAGTGATCTATCATTCCACTCGATTTTTTGGTTTGATGAACGATGCATGTCTGAAAATATTGCCTAAATTAACACCTATACACATACAAACTCATAACAATATTAATGCATATTTGCTTGTTACTCCTTTCGTTTTAATTTGTGTCATTTGAAATATTGGAATGAATTATAAAATATCTGTCATGTGAGATCATTCAGAAAAAAATTAATATTCTTTGTCCATTTCATCCATAAATTTATTGCTGTTTTTTCATTGATTGATTCAATCAAATCAATTTTCAATAAATGATAAGAACAAAAATAAAATTTTCATCATTGAAAATCATATTTATAAAAAAATTAATTTATATAATTTGATCAAAATTATAGATAAATTTAAACATAAAGAATATCATCAAAATACGTCATTAATCATCAATTTTCTCCGTATCCACAAACACCAAATGGGAATGAACCCTTGACCCAACATACAACCTTTCTCCGTATCCAAAAACTCCAAATGGGAATGAACCCTTGAACCCAACACACAACCCGAATGGCCGACTCTTTAACCCAATCACTAGATTGATCAAAAACCAAAATAAAACCAACCCAAATCCAGCATCAGAATATCAAAATCATCAAATGCGCATGAAAAAAAATCAATCCAAAAGGTTGCAGCTGAGAAAACCAATTCTAAAAATCAATCCATAAAATCAAACCAAACCCAGTTGAAAAAACCCCGAAACTAAAAGATAGATACGAACTCAAAAGCTGCAAAAGGGAAAAAAAGAAAGAAAAAAAAAACAAAACGACTGGAGCTGAGAAGAAATCCGTCTTCCTCATGGTGAAAAGTGGGCGAGATGAAAATGGGGTTTTTGGGATGAAAGAACATATTAACGGAAACTTACGTTTCGATTATAATTGGAGTGAGTGGTGGTGGAGGTTATGGTGGAAGAGATGACGGCGGTGTTTCAGATGCGATTGTGGCCCTGGCCGGTTTCCATGGCAGTGGAACAAAATCATAAGGATTTTTATTTTATTTTTTCAATGTGAGTGATAATACTGTAATTTCAGAGCTTCCGTTAATGGAGTTAAGAGAAACGGTATACGGTAATTCATTTATAGTGCAGTGGGCAGCCTATCCCTGCTATAAAACGGCTTGTTTAGGAGAAAAAATAAAAGCCCAGCTTCGTCGTTTTGATTTTTGAATCAAAACTGGGAATTGCTAACCTTCCCCAACCCAAACGTAGAAATTGTGAATGTTTATCGAGTTTCACCACACGATTGATTCGAACTGCTTCATCACGTCGACGAAGATCTTCAAGCCGCGAAAAGAGAAAGGTGAATTTCTCAGAAATACAAAGACGTATCTTAGTTTTTGATGTATATGAATTGCACATAGAATTTAGGGTCTTGTTTTTCGGTTTGGATTAACTGAATTAACTGCATTTGATTTAGGGTTTTTGTTTTTGGTTTGGATGAATTGGTTCAATTGCACTTTGATTTAGGATGACAGTAAAGACTTTGGATGAATGGGTTGAACTGCACATAGATTTAAGGCTTCGAGATTTTATGAATTCAAGTCAAGGTTAGGAAATTTAGGATCCTTAGTTTAGTTTCGATTTCAGATTTCACAATTCGAATATCAATATGTGAGTTTGATTTGTTGGAGTTCTGTTTCGTTCTCTATTTGTTCGTTTTCTTAATTGCTTCATTCTCATGTGGTAGGATCTATTGAACTTGATAATATCAACTACTTTGCGTGCTTCATCTAGTTCATAGCGAAGAGGTGTTTCGAATGAGTTTCGACTTGTTGGTCGATGTGATTGTAGTCTCCATGTTACACTATAGAGAGCACATAATGAAAGGAATCCGGGATGCAAATATTACAATTGCCCCAATTACCATTTGGTTGTAAATATTTTGAATGGTATGACAAAGAGAAGAAACCGAGATGGGGAATCGATTATTGCAATGAAGTGTTGACGGAGATGACAAAAATGAAGAAAGAGATTGTCGCTCTATCTTTTATCGTGATATTTTCCATGTTTGTTTTTGTTATTTTTAAGTTCATGATGGTGTAATTTTAATGTTTTCGTACTTACTATAATGAAGTGGTTCTCGGCTTTGAAGATAACTTGTTTATTGCGAATGCTTTGGTTGATATGTATATGCCAAAGGCTGTGATATTATAGCAGCCAAACGTATTTTCGATGTCATGTCTCAACGAGATGTCTGGTGGACGTCGATAATAGTGGGTTTGGCTCAACATGGACAAGCTGAAAATAGTGGCTCAACTAGTACATTACACATGCCTTTTGGATCTGTTCAGTCGATCCGGTCTTCTGGATGAGGCTGAAAATCTCCTCAAGACAATGTCTTTTGAGCCTGATGAAGCTGCATGGGCTGCCCTATTAATCGCCTGCAAGCAACATAAGCGTACACAAGTCGGAATTAGAGTTGCTGATCATTTACTCAGTTTACAGCCTAAGGATCCCTCGACATACGTTTTGTTGTCGAATACGTATGCTGCCGGTTCAATGTGGGATAGCGTATCAAGTGTGAGGAAACTGATGTCGACCAAGAAGATCAAGCAAGAACCGGGCTATAGTTCCATTGAGCTAGGAAAAGACAGTCAAGTATTCTATGCAGGGGAAGCGGCTCATCCCATGAAGCAGCAACTTGTTGATCTACTAAGCGAACTAGACAAGGAGATGAGGAAAAGGGGTTATGTCCCAGACACGAGCAACGTGTTACACGAAATTGGGGAGGACGAGAAGGAGAGACAGTTGTTCTGGCATAGTGAAAGGCTTGCGGCTGCATATGGATTGCTGAGGTCTGTTCCTGGTTCTGTCATTCGGGTAGTGAAGAACCTTCGGATATGTGGAGACTGTCACACTGTCATGAAGTTTATTTGCAGAAATATGGGGAGGCAGATTGTTATCCGCGATATCAATAGGTTTCATCATTTCAAGGATGGCAGATGTTCTTGTGGAGATTTTTGGTGAGTGTTCAGAACACTTTCTCGTCCATCAAAATGTACCGGATGTACATTTTCTTATGATTTCATTTGAGCTGTTTCGCTCAGAGAAATCTTGGCTTGTGTCCTTCATTGGTTTTGAGTTAGGTACAAACATGAATTGAAATTTTCGGTTATGACTGCGCTTCTGATATCTTGTTCTTGACCCAAAGCTTTTAGCCGTTGGTACTATAATGTTCTTCTGAGATTCAGCTGCTTGTGTTATACTTCGTTGTGCCATGAAGGAACTCGTCGGGGTTTCCTTTGCCGAAGATGGCTGTCATTTCTACTCATCACTTGAAGCCTGTGGCAGATCATAATCCACATTTTGATGGTCCTCATTTTTATGGAATTATGATTAGGAAATTCAATTTTCTTACTCATACTAGACCTGAGCTTTCGTGTGTTGTTTATACAAGCCCTAGCCGAGCATCGTTTACATGGAGTTCTACCATGTTTCGAAGTACAGTTCTCAGGTCTTCTTCCAAGGCTGAATATAGAGCCATGTCCGATGCTGCTCCAGAAATTACTTTGGCTGGTTCGACATCTTGGAGAGCTTGGCATGTCAGGTCTTAAGCCTGTCAAGCGCCATTATGACAATCAATCTGCGGTTCATATTGCTCAGAATGCAGTTCTCCATGAATATACGATGCACATTAAGATTGATTACCATTTTGGTCGAGACAAAGTCCTTGGCGGTGGTCTCATTCAGTGGGCTTATGTTCCAACCTCCTGTCAGATTGACTAGATGTTGGCCAAGCAGTCGGCGTTTGAGCAGCATCAGGACCTTATATGCAAGCTGAAGATGATCTCTTCTCGTTTAATTCCTTATCCTCGCATATTTATTATTCAACTACTCACTATATCATGAGGTCATATTGATAAAAAAAATCATAACGTCAAATTCATTCCTTAACAATGATATCAAGTAAACATATCGTAATTTATTTTGGATGGAAAGAATATTGTGTATTAGCCATCTTACTTTTTAAGAATCAATCATTAAGTAATTACTCCTTTGTCTAATAAAAAATACTTCCTCCATTTCATAATATAAACAACGCTCCTTTATTTTGGCCGTCTTAAAAAAATATGCAAAATATCATATTTAATAATTTTTTTATAGAAAAAAATATCAAAATAATGATCATCTGTTACATTACGTTCTCTCACAACTGTTACAGTAAACCTTAGTATCATCGAAAAAATATTATTTCTTCATTAAATTCCACACAAATTCAACACAACACATAAATCTGCGTGTCGGATCAAATCGTCTTTTATATTTTGGAACAAAAAGAGTATAACACTTTGGCTTTTGATATTATTTAGCATGTATTTTGACGATGTTTGTTTTATCATTAGATATAAACTGAAAGTTTTTTAGTTTAGGTTATAATACACAATAAAAAATATCATTAATTATTTTTTAAAATATCTCATAAAAGAATATCATTGAATCGGTCCATCGGTCCATGAGACTGATCCAAATTTATCTTCGATATAAATATTAATAAATTATTATATTTGTTTATGGGAGGAACGAATAATTGAGAGTCAGTACAAGCTTTCCTGCTGCTCAAGAAATCAACCATGAAATTGCTGACTCGTACTAGCCTTCCAGCTGTCCTGCTGCTCAAGAAATCAACAATGAAATTGTTTAATAGTACTAGCCTTCGTGCTGCTCAAGAAATCAACCAATGATTATATATTTTCTCTATTTGTTTGTTCCTTTCACATCTTCTTTTTCTGGTCTTCAAGATGTGGAAAAATGGGTCAATGTGGCAATCGAATTATTTAGATCCAAATATTGTTACTGTTGCTGTTAGTCGTATTGATCTAGAATGTTAGTAACTTTTTAACCTAAACTCTTCTCGTATGCAAGAAAGATGGGTGTTTTAGAAAGGTATTTAAAAGTTTGGTCGGGAGAGGGTAGAGAGACCCATTTCAATTAAGGGTATGCATTAAAATTACATTACAATTAATATCATTATATCCATATTAATTTAATGAAAATTTAACTTGCAGGAATAATCGCCATAGATCAAGGATGTGATTATATTATCCACCGCATAACGTCAGTTATATGATCTGATCAAAGGATTTTTTTCAGTTCAAAACAAATAAATATGCAGAACCCTTTCAACAACGATTATAATCAATGTCAAATGAAAAAATTATTACATATTTTTTATATTACACATAAATACGAACATACATTACACAAATCATAGTTTTTTATGTAACAATCCTCCCAATAATATAATCATTTCGTCTTAACTAAATTATGATGTGTTAACTTGATATGATTATTATTTTATAATTTTATTCAAAAAAGAAAATATTATGGATGGATGAAAAGAAAAGAAAAATAATAATGAAAATATTAATTTGATATAAAATAAAAATATTTAAATATTTAAAAAATATCATAAAATATATATTTTTAATAATATTTTATAACTTATGGGGGATAGGATATGATAACACCCACCTAAATGGTCTGAACTTGAAGAAAATACCATCATCTGGAGATTCTGGACACATCATCAGCTGGACACATCATCAGCCGCCACTGCAGACCATTCCATCCCAATTCCATTCCACCCGTCAACGCCGTCTCTCTCCCGCTCCCTTTCCCTCTCACCTTCAAGAAAAATCCCAATCCAATCCAAGAAAATCCTCAAATTCCCACCACAAAACCGTAACCCCTCTCCCCAAAACCTTATCCTCTTTTCCCATTTCTCTCAATGGACCTCGCCGTCGCCGCCGGTGCCGCCGCCACCACTGGAGGCGGTGGAGGAGGAGGACCGGCGCCGTTTCTGTTGAAGACGTACGAAATGGTGGACGATTCGGGGACGGACGAGATCGTGTCGTGGAGCGACACGGAGAGGAGTTTCGTGGTTTGGGACCCGCCGGAGTTCTCTAGGGTTCTGTTGCCGGTTTATTTTAAGCATAGTAATTTCTCCAGCTTCATTCGCCAGCTCAATACATATGTGAGTGTTGGATTTGCTTTGATTGTGATTGTGTTTTGTTGCTGCGATGTCTTGTTATTTGTTCCGATTTCATTTGTTTGAAGCCGGAACCATTCAGAATTGTGGTCTGAGGTGGAGTCTTTGGTACAATTTGGCCGTGTCGTGGAATTGTGTTGAATCCTGACAAGTGCGCTTGTTGTTGTCGATTTTGTTTATGGTTCCTGTCACGAGTTTAGGTTATATGAAAGCTGATGAATCGGCTACAGAAATTATTTATAGATTGATGTTGTTCCACAAAGATCACTGTCATCCTAATAAAGCTTCACACCTTTTTGTGCTCTACTTTGTTCTATTTTCATCTCATTTTTCTTTAAATTTCGTATATAGTATGTGTATCAAAAAAATGGCATTGCTTAATCTGAACTTGTTTGAGGATGTGATTTGTCAAGGTTCACCGGTGCTTAGTTTTCCGTGAAACACGGAATATACTGAATTTTGCTCTGACTTCCCTCAGGGCTTTCACAAAATCGATCCAGAGAGGTGGGAGTTTGCTAATGAGGAGTTTGTCAAGGGTCAGAAGCATCTACTCAAGAACATTCACCGCCGTAAACCAATTCATAGTCACAGTCATTCTCCTGTTGATTCTGAGAGAGGAGTGTTTGAAGAGGAAATAGAGAAGTTGTCGCGTCAGAAAGCTGAACTGCAATGTAGAGCCTTGAGATTCCAAGAGCAGCAATCTGCAGCAAAGTCACGACTAAAAGACATGACACAACGTCTAGAAGGATTGGAAGCAAAGCAGAAGAACTTGGCGGCTTTCTTGGAGAAAGCAATGCAGAGCCGTGCTTTTGTTGAGCTTCTGGGAAAGAAGATAGATTCTGTGGGTCCCTCAGCATATAACAAAAGAAGGCGAGTACCTCAAGCTGATCAAACTCAGACGGTTTCTGAAAATAGTTCCAGGGAAAATCCCAGCAGTTCGAGACCTGAACTGACAGATATTTTCCATCAAGATTTCACAAATAAGCTTACGCTTGAGTTGTCACCTGCTGTTTCCGACATGAACTTGGTCTCAAATAGTACACAGAGTTCAAATGAAAATTGGGGAAGCTCGGCCAGGAGATCACCTGAAGAGGACTTGAGAGATGCACCAATAAGTATGAATGGTCTTCCATTTGCGCAAGATACTGTAGAACTTTCAGATACAGGCACGTCTTTGCTGTTTAATATGGCTACATCCTTCTCCAGGAATGCCGGAGCAAAGGAGAACTCTGCTAGGGATTCTTCACAGAAATTGCTGATACCAAGGGAAGAAGGTGGCATTCCCTACCATTTAAACCTTACGCTAGCATCTTCTCTATTGCAAGTAAGTCACAGTTCGACAAGGTCGACTGCTTCCGGGCAGGAAGCTGGAAGCTTTCCAGAAACAGTCTCAGATGCCAATGAGAAAAGATGTGGTGGTGAAGTTGCCACCGACAAAATCGGTTATAGTGAGAATACTGCCAGCATTTCCTCCTCTTTAGAAGCCACGGGTGACGACCCAGTGCCGACAACCGCACCAGCCCAAGTGAATGATCACTTTTGGGAACAATTTTTGACTGAAAGACCAGGCTGTGCGGAAACCAAAGAGGCAAGTTCTAGCTACAGGACGAATCAATTCGATGATAAAGAAGGAAGAGGGCTGGGCCATGGTGTGTTCAGAACAACGTCGACCCTTGGGAAGCTCACTCTATGAGATGCGGAGTTGCAATCGGACTTTAGATTCCTTGTGTGTTCTGGTGCCTGAGGAGTCCGTCTAGAATTTCCATGTGATGAACGACATGGTTGCTTGTGGCTTTTTGGAGAAATCTGTTGATCTCTTGGTAAGGAGTCAGGACCTCACTTCCAGTGATGCAAGAAGAGCTGGTTTTCTCATAGCTTTGACACTGTTCCAAATTTTTGAGTTGCAAGTGTGCAAGCATTGTGAGGTATGAAATTACTATCATCTGTTTTAGCTGCATGCATAGTATTCCATGTATAGCATAGCCGACCCTGATTTAGCTGAATTTATTCTCACCTGTTTTAGCTTCTATCGCTTATCTTAGCTCAATTTATTCTCGCCCATTACTTTCATGCTTAAAGATATAGGGCACATAGAGAAGTAGTTAGCCACCTGTCATTTCGGGAGCGTGTTTTCCTGTCAATTAAGGACTTGCTACAAGAACCTGATGGCTGAAGTAAATAGTGCCTCGTGTTGAAATTAGTAATACTGAATTTTATTTTTTTTTCAGATGAACTCATTTTCTATTCCTTGCACGAACATTTTCTCATCGAAATCATTCGCTGGGCAGCTAGCTAGGTTGTTGAATCTTGTGATTTCTTGGTGGGAGAGAAGTGGCTGTGTCTGTAATGTTTGTATGGATTTCTTGGGGGGCATTAATCACATGTATTCTGCTGCAAAAAGAATTAAAGATCATAGATTCTAAAACTAGGAAATGCTCTTAGTACCGTGGGCATATTTAGTTAACTGTGAATAAGCAAGTTGGCCTTTTTTGGTTCCTCACTGAAATATCTCGTGAATTGGCTCTTTTTTCCTCCGCGCTAAAAGAATTAAGAATCTAGCACATGAAATCTGGTTTCCCTTCTTCTCGGTAAAAGAATTAAGAATCTAGCACATGAAATCTGGTTTCCTTTCTTCTTCTAGTTCCTTCTTTTCTTTTTACTTTATCTGGTTTACAAAGAGCGAAGAGGTTGTTTTGGCAGCCAAATTATGGAATGCCCTTCCATAGGAGCAATTCCCTCGCTGTAATGCGCCTTTGAGAAGTCTTTCTTTATCACTGAAATGATCGGAGTACTGATAGACTGATTGATGAGGAAGTGAAATTATTCACGAACTTCTCAATTTATTGGACCATTATTTATTGCACTTAATATTTCCTAATACTTAGATCGCCCTTATCTAAATAATGATGTCCATTTTTTTTACAGGAAGCTCAGGCACTTGAATAAAAGAAAGTAGGAGGATTGCGGATGAGGTATAGAACTTCCTT
The DNA here is from genome assembly GCA_001925005.1 of Drosera capensis. NCBI lineage: Eukaryota > Viridiplantae > Streptophyta > Magnoliopsida > Caryophyllales > Droseraceae > Drosera > Drosera capensis. The sequence goes on from LIEC01006117.1 coordinate 33,173, forward strand.
CGAAGTTCAAGGCTTCTGGTTCGTTGCTTTGTGATGAAGCATGTGCTTTAACTTCTTCACAAAAAAGCTGAGCTGAAGCGTGAAGTCGAGGTGATGATACCATTGAACAAGACATGAGGGTGAACTTCTGTTTGCTTTATATGCTCATATGCTGGGTGGTCCTCCTATGCTTATCACATTCAACTTGAGGTAATTTGATTAGTAAAATGGTGAAGGTTTAGGGAACATTAGAGAAAAGACAGGGTAGCCCCGTGTGCGTATGGGCCCGGTAAGTCGTGACAAATTCCGTTGGTTTAGGTTACCATGTCGGTATCGTGACACTTGTTCACATTGAGGTTTTTCCATCGCTTATCTAATATCTTTACACTGTATATAGGAGTAAAGGTCGATATCATTGGGTTGTCTTTACAAATAATAGTATTACACGGTATATAATTATCAGACTGTAAAGATTTTGATAGTATTAACTCTCTTGATAGTGTGTTTTTTTTTTTGGGAAGCATTTAGTTTATGTATCACTCAAAACGATGGAGATTACATAGTTCTCCGGACCCGGATCCTCTGTTTTTGTAAACCAATCGCAAATGGTTTTATTTGTTTTGATTTTTTTTACGTTTTAAAAAAACTGAAAAAAATAAAATTAAAGTCCTATTAAAAAATATCAATCCTAGAAAAAATAAAAATCTAAAAAAAATTTAATAAAAATAACCTTATATATATATATAATTTAATAAAAAAAATAAAAATAAATCCTAAATCATTAAATGAATCTAAACCATTGGATCAAAAATCCAACTATCCAGATCTAAATGCACCCTTGTTGTTGTGGATCCAAACCCATGGTTCTTCACCCATACATCTCAACAACATCAGCACAACACAATGACACCAACATAAGCAGCTGCATTCTAATTAGATTCAGTACATCATCAATCAACATCAGGCATTCTTGAAAGACACTCATATTTCGTGCTCGCCAGATAGTATACTCTCTTGATAGTTTATCGAGCTGCTTTATATGTACGCAGGTATAGTTTTAAGTAAATAGATTGTTCTGGTTTATTTTGTAAGAAGAGATGCAAATTGTTCAAGATGACGATAGCATTTTACCTGAAATTATGTTCGTATAGTATTGTGTTAACTTTAGTTGTATACTATCATTGTTGATTTTGTACGAAGTTATGTGAGAAATGGGGCATCATGTGTATACATTGGATCATAACGGCTGGTTAAGATTGCTATAAGCCTATGACAACAATCGCTCGTATATATCCCTCATGGATACGATTTTGAAATCCTTGTTACGATGTGAGATGGCTCAAGGCCGAGAGGTCCAACTCTTTCACCTAATGAAGGAGTAGAACCTTATCTAACATCGTTTTGCGGTTCACAAATGATATAAAAAAACATATATATTTTCATATAGAATGATATCAAACATATAAAAAGTTTGAAATAAACCTATTAAAATATACTCAAACACAACATGGTGTTCCATATTTTATCAATATTTGTCGATTTACATGAAATCTGAACAACATTGACCATCAGTCTTCACTGATATTCTAGTTTCGTGTCATTAGTTCAGGCATCTTATCCTCAAATCTCATGTGCTCAATAATTTTGGGAATCAGTCCTTGCCAAGTTCACCAATAGAGGTTAGATCCCAACCAAAGTGCCAGTGAGCAAAATGGCTGTGACCCCCTACAAGCATTTATTACTCACCCAGCTATCCCTCTTCTCACTCCATCTCCATTGCAGCATCAGTCTCACCATACTCCATTTTCAAACCCATCACACTCTCCCTTTCACCCTCACACAAACCCCAAAAATCACCGTACCCAGACCCAGAAAAGGCAGAACCTTGAAACACCCAAAACAGCACAAAAAAAAAAAAAAAAAACCAATGACAACCCTTTTCTTGTTGCTTCTTATCCTGCAAACCCATCTCACAGTCTCCAATGGGTCCTCAAAACTAGGCCCAAAACCACCAAGGGATGGCGAAATTGATACTGGGCTCAAAAGGGTATGTGCTGGGAGGGTTGGGGAGTGTACGGACATGGTGAAGGATGAGGAGTTCGAGATGATGGGATCTGATTCATCTGAGGGTGGGAATGTGAGGAAGAGATTGGTGATGATGGAGATGCATAGAAGGTACATTAGTTACGAGACATTGAGGAGAGACATGGTGCCTTGTGGGATTCCTGGTGCTTCTTATTATAACTGTGGTGCTGCTGAGGCTAATCATTATAATAGAGGGTGTTCTGTCATTACAAGGTGTAGGAGCATCAAGGATTAGGGAGAGGTTTTGGGAGAAGGAATGGGTAACATTTTGGTTTTTGTGCTCGCTAACCTCGAGTATTTGTTGTCGCTAACGCGTCGGCTTATTGGCTTATCTTGGCCTCATGGATCGAGGGCATCGTACAAGATAGAGGAGAATGATGTCGTCTGTATCGTATCCATGTAGCTATCTCATATAATGGGGTATAGGAGTTGTATGTTGTTAATTTGGGCATTATATTGGAATTTGCTGTTCTTGTGTTGTAAATTGAGGATTTCCTTTTGCTTATTGCAGAAGGTAGGGATTACAATTGTCTTAGCAATGGGAAGGCCAAAGGCGGCTCTTTGTTTTGATCGCTCAAGAACATGAGAGATTGGTTCATTGCTTGTTCAAGAGTGAATATTTGCAGATATGAACTGTGCGCAGCTTCACCCCTCGCTATGAGCTCGGTGTAGGATCATTGATCGGAGCTGCACTTTTTTTTTCCTGTCATCTCTTATTGTCCGAATTCTCCAATTTCTTGCACAGATTCTTGCACATGAAGTAATGATGTTTCTGTGTTGAGTAGCTGCTCCGGCAGTTTAACCAGTGGTTAGGCTGACTTGTAAAGCTTCGTCGCGATGCAGTTCTAAACTTGTGAAAGAGCTTTAGTTCACGGAAGAACTAAAAGCTCTTTCATTCCCTAAACTGCGGATGTGGTGCCCGTGGAATGAATACCCTTTCATTTCCCAATTGAAGTTCATTCCATTTCCCTTTATTTGCATTTGCTTTTCTCAGTACCTTCATTCATTTCCGCCATGTTACTTGTGCAAATATCTCTCGACTTTAGTATGGTCCCTTCCATTAAATCGACTTTGTACTCGACTGCACATAAGATGACGACATTTGTATTGCAAGTTCTGTCTTAAGCATTTGTTCGTGCATACTTGTCCATAGATGAGTTGTATCCTTGCTCCATGGCCAAGGTGGCAAGTATGACCCCGTTTCGTTCATCTGCTCGTCGAGAGAAGAACCCTTTGATTACAGAGCCTCGAAGAAAAGCGCTGTAGCACAGTTTGCGTTACGGTAACATAATCTACTCATTGTAACCACGCCTGCGGAGAACCCTTTGTTTGCGAATGCCTACTATCGTGGCGAAACCTGAAACCAAATTTGTGGATGTGCTAGAGTTGGATTTTATGTGTTGAACTTCAGGCAACGAGCCTGTCTTGGAGTCGACGAGACTGACGGCTGCTATAGATGCTGAAATTATCATTGAAGTTCACTATAGAACTATAAACTAGCACTACTCATAGTCCGGAGGTTGATAGTTTTATCTGTGATGGCATATGCTCAGCAAGGCATCCCAAAACAAGACCAGCAACGTTTGCCCCTGTGCCACCGACAACAAGAGAACAACGAAAGACCACAGCTGAAAAAAAGAGGATATTCATTCCATTGATGTAATCATAAAAAAAAATCAACCAAATGCAGCAAGCTAAAGCTGCAGATATAACAAGAACTGCCGTCACAATCTTATTCCAGTGTGAAGACGCTTATGATCTCTCTAGTCTTCACAGCAGACACCGACGACACACCCAACGATAACTTAAAACAAAGGGAAAGAAAGACAACGTAGAATAAGAACTAATATAGCAGAGGTTTCGAGCTGACAGCTTCTTATCAGTATGACCTGAAACCTGATATCAGATCCCTTCGCATCTTCTCTAGTACCTATAATGAACCGGCTTGTAGGGACCTTCGATGGGCACGCTGATGTAATCCGCCTGATCCTTGGAAAGCTTGGTCAGTTTGGCACCAAGCTTAGCAAGGTGAAGGGCGGCCACCTTCTCATCGAGGTGTTTGGGCAAAACGTACACCTTCTTCTCGTACTTCCCAGTCTTCCTCTCATTCCACAGCTCCAGCTGAGCGATCACCTGGTTGGTGAATGAGCAGGACATCACAAAGCTGGGGTGGCCAGTGGCACAACCCAAATTCATGAGGCGACCCTCAGCCAAGATGATGATACCCGAGTTTGTCTCAGGGAAGACAAACCTGTCAGTCTGGGGCTTGATGGTGATCCTCTTGATGCCAGGGTATGTCTCGAGACCAAGCATGTCAATCTCATTGTCGAAGTGGCCAATGTTGCAGACAATGGCATTGTTCTTCATCTTCTTCATGTGGTCGACCATGATGATGTCCTTGTTACCGGTGGTTGTGACAAAGATGTCACCCTCGGAAACAACATCTTCCAGGGTGAGGATTTGGAAACCCTCCATGAGAGCTTGGAGAGCACAGATCGGGTCAATCTCAGTCACGATGACACGGGCACCAGCAGCCTTCAAGGCAAAAGCACAGCCCTTTCCGACATCTCCATATCCACAGACAACACCGACCTTACCGGCAATCATGACATCAGTTGCTCTCATCAGACCATCAGGGAGAGAGTGACGGCATCCATATAAGTTATCAAACTGTATTTTATCAACAAAAGAAATTGTCACGTCAGGAATCAATAAACTCACACTTATATCCTCACAAACAATAGGGCATGGAAAGTACAGATGCGGATAAAACTAGAATACGCGAATTATACATGAAAAGGCATTGTAACAAAAAGACCAGTCCATACCTTGCTCTTGGTGACAGAGTCATTGACATTGATAGCAGGGAACAACAAAGATCCGTTGGCTTGCATCTGGTACAACCTCTTAACACCAGTGGTGGTCTCCTCCGAAACACCGACCAGACTCTCCTTCATCTTGTGGTATCTCTTGGGGTCAGTCTTGAGCCCATCACGGATTATTGTCAACACGATCTGGAACTCGGCATTATCCGTAGAGCTGGGGTCTGGCAACTTCCCAGTCTTCTCATATTCCTCCTCTGCCTTCACACCCTCGTGGATCAACAGGGTGGCATCACCACCGTCGTCCACAATGAGATCTGGGCCACCATCGGGGCCCCAGTCGAGGGCCCTCTCAGTGCACCACCAGTACTCCTGGAGGGTCTCTCCCTTCCAGGCGAAGACTGCAGCACTGTCCCTAGCAATGGCTGCAGCAGCATGGTCCTGCGCATTTCATAACAATCAAATAAAATTCTGAAACCCAAAAGCAGATATCATTGTCAAAAACCTCAATTATCTCAACTAAACAATCAAACAAGAGAACAGATACCAAGAACAACAAAAATGCATTCGGGATATAAGCAAACTCATCGTATGTAATACGTAGACAAAGGGTGAATGTGAATCAATGATGTGTCCAGCTGGTTCAATAATGAGAGCTTATAAAAAAAACCCATTACCATCAAAATCACAAGCCAAATTGAATCTCAAAGAGATTTTTTCCCTACAGGGTTCAACACCTCCTAAAAGCATCTTGAAACAGTCTCAATCATAACTATAACAGGGGTGAGATTGAGTACATCTTGAACTTGGTTAGATTTATGAGATCGTTTCTTTGCTTTTACCTTGCTAAACAAGACTTGGTGCTTACACATAATACCACAGAGAGAAAAGATAAAACCGTCGAATTCACAACTAAATCTCATTGTTATAACTGTAGAGATCTACAACCTATTGATCCTATTCCAAGACTTGCTATTTTCCATCAATCCATTAACCAAAGCGGACGGAGACGGACAAAAGCAAAAGCAGGACACTGCTGAGGTAGAATAAGCATTGAAATAGAAATCAAGGTAGATGTTGGCAGATGCGAATCAAAGAATGGACCACAACCTCACTTTGAATACTAACATGTAGAACATAGTAAGATTGCAAGTATCAGAATGAAAACAGACTAATCAAAGCTTAGATCTATCACTTTACACGTTTACCAGCAACAGCTAATCAAACAAGACACAGCCACAAAACCCAAACGATACCGATAGTCTTGTGATTCAATTTATCCAAATCTATCCAATTTTACAAAATGATTCTAACAAGAACCTTGAGTATAACTACTTCGATTCCGAACAGAAATATAGCAGGTTCCATCGACTAAATCATAGATTCAGATCTATAACAAAATGGAGTAATACATGCATACACTACTATGATATAGAACATGGAAATCTCACTTACAATCAAAATGAAAACCAACAAATCAATTCTCAGATCTAACATTTCAGGCATCAGCTGATTTAACAGGACACAAAAACAACCGGATTATTAGCAACCGGATTATTAGCAACCATACGATCCATTCATATCCAATTATTTCCACAGATTTAACAGAAGTCAAATCGCTTACTGTTCCTACAATCTAGATTCCTACTACTTCCTTTCGTCGTACCGACAGATCTAATCAGATCTAAATCAACACCACGCCTTAAAATCGTAGCACATCGATCAATCTCCTCACACCAGATCTAATCAGATCTAACGAGAAATGGAACCACATATGAATCGTCCAAATTCAATCTGCATTTCAGATCCATACACCACATAAGCCTATTCAAAACAACAGCAAATCGAAACCAGAATCACTACCTGAGTCGAGAATATATTACACGAGCACCACCTCACTTCCGCCCCGAGCGCCGTCAAGGTCTCGATCAACACCGCGGTCTGGATCGTCATATGAAGAGATCCGGTGATCCGTGCGCCCTTGAATGGCTGCGATGGCCCGAACTCGGTGCGGCAGGACATGAGTCCCGGCATCTCGACCTCGGCGAGCTCGATCTCGAGTCGGCCGAAGTCGGCTTGCGTCATGTCCTTGACTTTGTACTCGCGGCCTGATGTGGTTTTCTCCACGAGCAGGGCCATGGTGATGGATGAGATTGAGATCTGAGGGGGGTGGGATGAAATGGGGAGATGATGATGAGGGGGTAGGAGACGGAGAAGGATGAGTGTGTGAGAGGGGATATAAATAGATCTGAGTGGAGGAGAATGGAGGGTCAGGATTTTTGGATCCAGTTGAATTTTAGGTTTTCGATGTTTATGTGTTTAAATTGTTTTCTGGTGACATTATGTCGAAATTGTTTTTAACTGTACAAGTATGAGTACTCTATACTTTCGGAAGTGCATGCTCACCATGTCACACTTATTTTGTATTCCCTTCTATTCAAATTATTTACAATGACTCGATACAACTACATTGCAATAATTATTATTATTTTAAGATTTTTTATACAACAAAATCAATTTATATTTTGATAAATTATGATAATTAAAAAAAAGTATTGAAAGTATATTAGTGTTGAATTATATTTTGATTCATTAAACAGAATTATTTGATATTAATTTATATTTTTTAATATGGATGAAACGGTAAAGAAAAAGAAGGCTGTTTCAGAAAATATGGTTTTCAATTTCTATTTTCTATTTTCTTTGAATGTACATTCAAGATTCACTTTATAAAAAAATTATTTTATTTCATTAAAAAATTTTCATTACTGATTTTTTGTTCCTCGTACTAATTTTGTTTTTCATAATTTCGGGCATTGATGACAAACAGCACTTACTAAACATGATGAGGTTGCAACTAAATTAAGGCAGTTCAAAAACGAAAGCATTGCAAGTATATTGGGAAGAAATGAATAATTATTAAACATGATATATTATTCAACATTTATTTTGAATATTTTATTTTTTTCATCTTAACCATATAATAGAATTATATCATCGATCTAAGGTTGAACTTGAACTACGATTATAATGTTTCACGATAATTCTATGTGAAATAATACGTTTCACAATGTGAATTAAAATTCACATCGAAATATTTGAAGTCAAATCTTTATAAAATAAACGATATAGATATAATATTCTCTTTTGCCTCGAAATTATCGTAACCATTTGAATAGGTGTGTGGATATGTGTATATACTGATTTTTCGCACATTTACTTCAGTATCCTTACATATGTATATGAGAGACACAACTTATGATATTATTCAAAAGGTATTTTCATTAATTTGGTTTTTATATCTAATTTGATTTTAACGATCATCCTGAAACCCCTCATATATGAAAGCACATTTTTTTGTCCCATACTAAATATAATTTATTTTTTTATGTTCTATAATAATTGCAGCATTCCCTATTTGAAAAAATTTTATAAAAAAAATCAATATCATATGTTATAATACATCCACTATCTTCGCTCACAATTTTTAGAGTAAACTCCATTATCATCAAAAAAATATTTTTTTTATTAAAATCCACATAAAATCCAACGCTCACATAAAATTTTATACCGAGTCAAAATATCTCAATAGATATGGGACGGAGGGAAACCTATTCTTTATATCCCACAAAAGATATACTAATTATCAAAAAATTATTATTTAATATGTATCTAAATGAATTTTGTTTTTATGTTAAATATTATTTAATTATTTCGCTAACCATTCATCACTTTGATTCTTTTAAAATACATAATTTATATATCGATAAATACATGAAGTATATATCATTTTTAATTATTTCAATGAATTTATATAAAATAATATTTCAAAATTTATTAATCAAATAATTGACATAAAAATAGATATTTATATATATATTTTTATTAACATAATGAAAAAGGAGAGATGGTGGGGGAGTGGTGATTGTTGGTCGGGGTTGGTGGATCTGCAAAATGAGGTTCTACGTTTCATCCGGGGATCGTCCATTTTCCTTGCCCCAAGCAATTCCTTTTGTTTCTTCTTTTTTTTCTTTGGTCAAGCCTTGTGTTTCATTTCTTTCCTGGTAATTTTGTAATAAAAAAAATGGCATCATTTTCTTATAAACTGCGCATCATTTTAAACCCAGTAAATGCTAACATGCGCTCCTGTATGTTTGACTCTACAGTCAGTGCTAAAGGGTCTAGGTTGTCCGTTGTAGATTTTTGAACAGTAAGTTTATTGTTAACAATTCGAGATGCAAATTGTACCATCACATAAAACAAAAAAAACAAAACAAAATTGCCCTTGTTGTTTTTAACCATTGGATCCTCCTTGCTATTGGACGTCACAATAGAGGATCCCGTTCCATATTAAATGTTGTTAATTTACATATATAGAACATATGATTACGACGAAAATGAACCGCTAAACTTGATCGTGTTTATGTAAGTTGATAATCCTCATGATTGAATACCTCATATTTTTTCAACTTATTAAGTGCTCTTTATTAATTACACTTAAGTGCATTCACAATAATCACATTTGTGTACTTGACTAATGATTGGATTAAGGTAAGTTGGCATGTAGCACAGCTTTCTCCATAGCCCATGTCCCCTCCCCTCCCTCCATAGCCACTAGTATTCTTAGTCCTATCTACACTTATATTAGTTGATTGTAAAATTTTCATTTTGACAAGTAAATAAAGAAAACCATAGGCTTTTGACTCTGGCAATATGCTTGTGCCATTTGGTAACAACTTCTCCATTAGTTTGGGGTTTGATGATAATATGAATTACATTACTGGAGTATAGATCCAAATTCTTTGGACGCATCTAACGAATTTTATACGTGTGTTGAACTTCTGAAATTTTGCAATTAAATCATGACTTATTAAGTTTTATATGGTCTATCTCCTATCTTTACGACCTTTATATAATTTTTAGTTGTTTTTACTGTACAATCTAAACAAATCATGTGCTTAACTTCTTTCGATACATATCGGTCCGAATGTATATGACGTGGACAAAGTCATCAATACAAGATCGAGTCATCAACTAACTATACAAACGCGAGTGGCCATTATGAGTAAAAATTCAAATTGTTGGGATTGGCGCTCGACAGTCAAGTTTGTCTACTTTGTTCAAACACTTTGATTTTCTCCACCTGCATTTCTATGGTTTGAAATGCAAGCAACAAGAATGTTGGGGTATATCCATGGCAATGTTCTGGATTTGCAGTTAGTAACAATGAAAACTTTGATGAGTACAATTGCATTTCTATATCCTTGGTGCATTGATTCAAGGATTTGATTGAGTTTTGGGTATTTTACACCTGCATCAAACTATCAGTTTTTTCTTTTGAATTACAGTTCAAGTTTGAGGATTCAAAATCTCGGATTCCAAGTAGGGTACAGTTGAACTAGATTATGGTTTTTTTTTTTCTCCGATATTTGGCATTCAATTGAATCTATCTACTACAGAGCACAGATTGTGATAAATATTGCCTCTTGGCACGTGTTAAGATATAGTAGCAGTATAGTATTATGAGTCTCTTATTATCATTAGCTCAAGCATGCTGATGAAATCGTTTTTCCAATACGATATTAGAACAAATATGATAAAATAGGGTCAGAAGTTCAAATCTTTTAAGAAAAAACTATTAGCGGTAGAATAGGATAGGATGATTTGGGTTTGTAAGATTAGGTGTTTAATGGTGGATAGGATGTTCTTGGGCACTGGTCCGTGACCGCTCTGTCTGCACATCAGAAACAATAAAAACAATAAAACCAATCAATCGGATACGAAGAGCTTTTCTCGAAAATCGACTTCGATACTTAATTCAATTGGGGTTTCAAGAATTCTCAATAAAGATTGTAGATTAGGAAAGGTCTTAGTGGAATTACTTTTTTGATTGATGAGGTATATATATATATATAGCAAATGATTATCATGCATTCGCAGGATCATATGAGAAGATGGATCTCTCATTTATTTCATGACATTTGTCCTTTTATGTTAAGTGTTTGTCTTAATGGTATTGGGTTTTATTTTTGGTCTTTAGTCCGTTGGGAGTGTTTGATTTGATACAAACAAAAATGTAGTATAAATATACACAAAAAAACGTAGTGTAAATTAACTTCTTAGTTCTCTAGATTTGATTATAAAAGATTTTTGGATCATAGAAACAACGATATCATGCTTTTAAAATGTCCTGGTGTTTTTTGTTTTTTTTTTTGAGGGGAAAAAAATGTTCTCGTGTTAGTGCATCATCATATGATGTCTTTGGATTGTAGTATGACATTAAGAATTCAACCTCTCAAATAAACTCTTTAATGCTACTATAAGTTATGATGTTGGTTGTCAACTGTCAAGGAAACGTATGATAATGGCATGCACTTCTTCGTCAGGACTCAAAATGGTTGGTGGTTCAACCATATTTTTGCCAGCCCACAAAACTCGGCAAAAAAAAAAAAACAACAACTTTACAGTAATAAAAATAAATTTAGACGCAGACGGTCAATCGTTATTCGAATGAGTAAAATGTTTAGAATAAACAACGAAAGGAAGGTCTGTTGATGGAACAAATATTGGGATTTAATGTTTACCATCTCACAACAAGGACGTGCTTATTGGTGGGAGAACATTTTTTCTCT
>LIEC01006118.1:0-35152 GCA_001925005.1 Drosera capensis
TATAAAGATAGTAGGCGAAATCTTGGGAACTTAAAGAGAGAGAGAGAGAGGACATTGTGCTCATGCAGTTATGTACTTGTATATGCATCCGAAGTGTTGAGTGGCGAGTTATGTCGTAGATCAGACTGAAACGAGGCCCCTGAGATGTCGACCAACCCTGTGTTTAAACACAGGGTTGGTCGACATTAAACACAGAGAACATAGTGGCCAATAAACACAGGGTTGGTCGACATTAAACACAGAGAACATAGTGGCCAACGCACGCCCATAGTTGAAGATGAAGTGCATCAATCAATCCCCTTTGGAAGAACCAAACACGTTGCCTCTTTTTGACAACCTTCTCAGACACCTTGTTGTGACTGACTATCTATGGACCCTGCAACGATTTCACCTTTCATCCCAAAAGAAGATCTCCGAAGACCTAGGAAGAACATGAGCTGACACGATGCCTCCAACATCGAAGTCAGTCCTGCCTATGGAGACGCCGAGGGTTTTGAGTCCAAGATACTCACTGGCGTTCGCAGTGCTGGTGAAGGAACCGAGGATGTTGTCCGTCTCCGCTGCAGTTAATAAGGCCATGCTCTTGATATCTGCCGCTCTTGATATCCTAGGAAGGAAAATCATTGATGAAGAGTCGGCCGCTTTGTGGATGCCATCGGACAGACGTCCTAGAGGTTGTAATCTTCGGTTGGCAGACTGCAAGGTCAGTGCTAAGGAGATACGAAAACATAATCAAGGACAAGGTCGTTGAGTTTACACATGTTGCTATTGTGCCCTTATTTTTGTTCATAAAAAAAAAATATGTATATGTTCTTATTAGGCAGTAACTGGCACTTGAAGTCTTGGTATGGTTACTATTTCTCTTCTTGTAGCCCATGATCTCTCTGTTTCATTATTGCTCCATTTTCGTTTTTCAGTGTTACGATATACTTACTCTGTGTGTGTAATTTATCATAATGTCAAATTTTGTATTTATGTTTTTACCTTCTTGTCGTTTAACTTATGAACTGTGGAAGTTTTGACTTATTCAGTGAATTGAATATAAACCTTTTGAGCGTCCTCATTCCTTGGCCTTCTACGTCATGTTAAAATTTTGATCCCACTAGGTGAGATCTATTGATTTATGTATTATTTGGCCAGTTTAGAGTTTTTGTGCGCTTGAATGCTGAAGCATTGCGGCGAGTTGAACTCAACAAGCCTGATTGTCATCAGGTGTTGTTCTTTTCGACTAAGCTCAACATCGAAGCTGAGTATGCGCACATCAAAAACTCTAGCAGGTCCATGAACTAGCACAAAAATCATAATCTACATTAAGCTATGGATTATGGTACAAATCTGACAAGGTGATGGACTCGACCTAAATGACCTTTGCATCGACTATAACATTGATCATCAAGATTTAAGATCCGGTCGTGTCCTGACATCAGTGAGATCGTAACTAACAAATGAAATGCTATTCTTATTCTAATCCATTTCACTGAAAAATGAAATGGCCTTCTTGTTTGGTTCGATTTGGATAATGGATAAGAATGTGTACGAAACTAGATATAGAGTGGAGTTATCGACACGATTATATTGACTGGAAGATTGTATATCGCTACTAAACATGATTGTAACGTACAAAAGCTTATTAAAAAATTTCTAAAATTGATTCAAACAGAAATCTAAGTCGTTATTCGTAATTGAAACATGTTAGTTTCACGAGCAGAAGTCATGAGCTTTTTATCTCGTGTCACCTTATAACTCTGTGAAGTGTTATGTTCCTAATCATTATCAACCTGCGTGATAAGTCCAAGACTCGATGCACAACTTTCTAATCCCAAGACAACATAATGAGATACCAACATAAAGGGGAACAAGAAAGACGACAAAAAAAAAAAAAAGACCTTCACAAATCATTGAAGAATTCAAACGAGTAGTACTACTAAACCTGAACAAGATTCCCATTTACAATCCCCGAAATTCAAAAACAGAACCATCCCTCCACATTCCAACGTCCAAGAAACGACATCAAAGAAACAAAACCCTCAAAATCTACAATCAAACCCTCAATCTCCCAAATTTCCCTCGTTTCATCATCTTCAATCCTCGTCGTCGGGCTTCAAAATCTTGATCGTGAAGCACAAAGCCTTTCGATCCTTCCTCCGAAACATCCAGACCGCGACAGAGTCACCTTTTTTCAACTCATGAGCACTCACAAACCTCATCCACCCTCTGATCAACACTACCATCTGGGTTTTAGAGCCGAAGACATGATCCTTGCCCGTTTCAGGAGCAAGAACCCATCTGGGTTTTAGAGCCAAAGACATGATCCTTGCCCATTTCAGGGGCTTTTCTTGATCAGAAAGATTGCGGTTTTGCTCCGAAGGATGACAGGTTGGTTTATCTTCTGATTTCTTGACCAATGAGTAGAGTTGTTCGCGTTCAAGTGGATCGATTTGTGTGTTGCTCAGTTGGATTAGGGCAAGGGCACAGCCGATCTCGTCGCAGGTGAACTCACCGCCTTGCACGGCGGAGGAGAACGGCGGCAACATGGTGGAGATTGAGCAGCTGTGATGCAGAGAATCGAACCTTTGATTTTTTTTTATTTGGGAGTTCTGTGCAATGTTGTTGAAAGTTTGCAATGCTGTTGTGAATTTAGTTGGATTTTTTGTGACTTTATACCTATATATATATAGGTGAAGGGAAGGGATAAGAATATGGAAAATTTTGGGTTAGGGTATAGTGAAAATATATGGAAAGTTTAGAAGTTTATGGGTATTTATTTATTTTTACGTGATATTTTTTTTGGTCCTTTATGTGGGCAATATTCAGGGTAAAAAAACTCAACCAAGTTAGAGACCTGATTCAGAATGAGTGAAGTCGACTCTCCTCCGTAGTAATCATTAGGATCCATGTGCAAGACCTGTATCACAAAACACCAGCTCTATCATAATCCAAAAGAACAAAGTAAAGGCCAAATGAATTAGGTTCGAACACAATTGCAACAACATAAAGCCATTAGCTGATAATTCGATACACAATTAGAAAGCAAATACCCATCCTTATTTATCCCCCATACACGAACAAACTACTTATTGCGACGTTTCAAATAGAAACAACAATCTTTCCCCGATCAGCTTCGATAAGTGCTTCCCATCGGCCGTCGTACTTATTTTTACAGAACACATTAATCCCCAAGTTCATTCATTAGCAGTCCAACTATCTCAGCTAAGATCATTACGACACAAGTGGACCGCTCCATGTTTTCATCTCAACATTAACCAACAAGGAAACCGAACATTTTCCATGAATCATCATGATTATGTTTTCCATTCAACAACAACACGTACACCGGAACGAACCATCTACCAGTACAAATACTGGAAAAAACGGATGCATACATAACATCAACTGTCTAGATTAAACACAAAAGAACTCAAACATCACGATCAACCAAAATCCTCACAGCCAACACCGAAACCAAGTAATTTCCCATGCAATCAATCAGATCCACTTTAAATGACGAATCGATCAACAAACCGCGACTCAAATCCATCACTTCACCACGTGAATCTCGATTTCAAGTCCGAAAACCATCGATCAACACACAGACACCAAAGTTTCACAAACGAAAGCGCGATCGGAGAAATCGAATATCATCACCTTAAGGCCGTCGACGGAGAGGAGGCCGCTGAGGATGCACTCTTTGAGACCCGTGCCGAGGACGATGACGTCGTATTCTTCATCCATGGCGATCGATTAGGGATTTGGAGATTGGGAATTCGATTTCTAGGGCAAAATGAATACATATTGCAGAGAAATGAGTGGGCAGTGAAGGGGGATTGTGAAGAGTTCGTTTGATGGTTGATTATGCTACTCTGTTGCTTTTCCTAACATTTGATTCGTATTTCAGCTTTTTTTGTTCCCTAACATTTGATTCCTAACATTTTTCTGAATCTGTCTTGTCCGTGTAAACATTGAGTCGTGGTTTATGTCAGTGATGTTTTCAATTGTATATTTTAATTTTGTACTAGTGATATATCGTTGAGACGTAAAAATAAAATTTATTGAATAAAATAATATAAGAACAAATCTAATGGGATTTTTTATTATTTTGATATAGAGATTATTATATTTTGATTATGTATAGTGAAAAATCTATTCATCCATTTATATACATAAAGGTAATTTAAACTTTCTTTATATCAAAATTTGATTGATCATGTATTAATGACATGATATTTATAATATATATTTTAATATATTTAATTTATAATATTTTTTCATTATCTCATATATGTTATTTCAATATTATTATATATTTTTTTTCATTATTGTAACATCATTATACGATATAACTATTTAAATAGTTTAACACTGTCATGACGTAGAATTCTCAAATATTTTAAATTTTTATATGATTTAAAATAGATATATGTAGTTATGATTAATATTTACTTGTGAAAATTATTTATAAATGTGTTTTTTTTTTTCAAATTACACATTGTGAAACCCAACTTTTTTTAACGGATTGATTTATTTTTTGAAAAACATTATTTTTAATCTGATTTACACTCTAATCAAATCAAATACAATTTCTTAAATTTGTGTCTTAATCAAATACATTTTTTATTATGTCTCAATCAAATTTCAAATTATCACACCCCAATTCTTTCCTTTCATACTTGACGTTAGAGTAAACAAGGACACCTACCAAATCAAATCAATCAGAATTTTGTGACCCATTCCCAAACACCATCACAACCGTTGTCCCGCGGTTGTCATCGTCGTTGCCTTACCACCACTAATATGCAAACCATTTCAAAAACAGAAGCCTGTATTAATGAATGAACAAGAGTAGAAGTTCAAAGACGGTGAGACAACCCTCGTCTCACTACATGTACACATATTTCATTTCTTTCCATCTTGTTTTATTGACATCTTCCTTCTCAGACACAAGAATGCACATGCCATGGCGATTTTTCTTTCGTGACTATTCCATAATCAGCTTTTTTAGCTTTATACCAGCTCACATGACTCCGTTCTTTGTCGTAAACTCGTAATATGTGTTTATGATCTTTTGTGTTTCATAAATAGAAGAGTCTTCATTCTCAATCCAAAGTCGCCGGGGTGCAACACAGTTAATCATGACATGTATATGAGTTGTGTACTGTATGTGAGTTGTAATTCTTGACATTGAAAGAGGAAAAGAAGATCACGTATTGAAAGAAAGAAAAGAAGATCACGTATGGGAAAAAATAAATTTGACCAGGAACAGTGATTGTTTTGTTATGCATCGAACCAGTGAAGGGAGAGAAAGTTAATTAAAGAAAAGACAAAAAGATACATGTTAACATCCTCAAAACCTATCCCTGAAGGTGTTCTTCTTCAGATTACGAAGAAGAAGACGACGAAGGAAATTTGGGAGAGTCTGAAAACGAGGTACCTGGATATCGATCGAGTAAAGAAGACACGATTGCAGACATTAAAAACACCAATAGTGGTGAGAGTCAGCTCATGTTCACTCATACCGAGCGGCAGACATCACAGAGGAACAACAGCACTGGAGTAACTTCGTCATCAGGACAAAAATTCGAATATGATGCCTCAGGCCGAGGGAAAGGCGAGTGACATTGACGAGGTCGCGGAAGGAGCGACCAAGGCGACAATTATGTAACTCGCCAGAAAGGTGCGGGAGGCACCGGCAGCAGCAGCCGTGACAAGAGCCACATCACTTGTTTCAATTACGGAAAGATGGGATACTATGCTTCTAAGTGTGGTAGAAAGCGACTAAACGACGAGAAGCAACACACACGCGCTGCCCCCGATGAGCCAGCTTTGTTGTTTTCCTTGTCTCGGGAAAAGAAACAAGAAGATGCCATACATCCAAAAGAAGGAAGGGTGTTACAGGGGTTTCATCGTGGCGAGGAGAAAACAACAGTTATGAATATCTGCTACTTAGATAACGGTGCCAGTAATCATATGACGGGCCATCGAGAAATGTTCCAACAGTTAGACGAGAACATCACAGGAAAGGTGAGGCTTGGCGATGGCTCGGATATTCAGATCATGGGCAAAGGGTCAGCCGTATTTCAATGCAAGAATAGAGATCAGTATACCTTTCTTGAGGTATACTACATTCCGAAGTTATGCACGAACATCATAAGTTTTGGACAAATGACAGAGAATGGGATCAAGGTAAACATGATGGGAGAAGCCATGAAGGTGTATGACAACGGCAAGTTGTTGATGTTAGTGAAACGCATATCTAATCGTCTATACAAGATCAGTTTGGAGTTAGCCAAATCAGTCTGTCTCCTAGTCACTTTCGAAGAACCGTACATAGTAACAGTGTCTGGGTCATCCAAGACAGACGTAGCAGATCCAGAGTCAGTCACTAGTGTAGGTCATTCGTCACCTACGGCAGAAGAGACAAGTCCATCTATCCCGAGCAGATGGATCTGGCATAAGCGATATGACGTGTAAGAAGAAGTAAATGGCATCCATGTTAGTACGAAAGAAGAGAGTAAGATGCAGAAAGGTGTGCTAGAAAAACTCATGAAGATGGGAAAAGAGGAGAAAACTCTAAAAAGCTATTTTCAAATAAAAGTGAAGGATCTGGAAAAAAAATCGTGAGAACACAGAAACAGAAAACTGTTGTATTGTCATCATGCGAGGGCTGCGTCAAGAAAGTTCGACGATCCATCAAACACCTTGACGGTGTTGAGAGATTGACAACAGACATAGCAAGCAACAAAGTGGGCAATGCCAACCGGACTCAGGTCAAAGAAGGTCGAATTGGTGTCTGCTCAACCTAAGAAGAATAACGCTGACGGTGGCGAGAAGAAACGCAAAGGCAAATCGAAGAAAAAGCCCGATAAAGAAAAGAACCTCGTAATCTAGAACCATATCAAAATTAGGTGGGGTGTATGCGAGCCGTAATCCTTGACATTGAAAAAGGAAAAGAAGATCATGCATTGAAAGAAAGAAAAGGACATCACACATGGGAAAAAGTAAATCTGACGAGGAATAGTGATTGTTTTGTTAGGCTCCGAAAAGAAAAATATGCCTAGATTGTTCTGTTAGGTTGATGCATCGCTTTCCTTCTCCTATAAATAGTAGTTTGTAGAATGATTGTAAATAAGATCAGAGATAAAGCTCAAAGTGGCAGAGATCAATAAAAGAAAAAAAAAATTAGACAATGATTTCTTACTAAATCATTGTCTCACGAGGCACCACCAACTCGATCCAAGCTAATACTGTACATAAAAATTATGATGATTTTGATTTTTATATATGTTTTATTAATGACTGTGTTTTTTCTTCAAAATGAGGGCATCGAGATAATGGTGGTGACGTTATCGATGATCGAGGCGTTGTTTTTATATACACAGTTTTGAGCACTTGTTGAAGATGAGGTCGACGTTGCTTCCTTTACAAGATGTATTGAACTTGCTCTAACCAAGTCTAAACATAGATAATTTTCTAATCAGGACTGGAAAATGATAAAATATATTACCCATTTCGTCCCAAAATAATGCAATCCAAAACTCTTGTATACGAATTAATAAAAATTTAAATTTGTGTAAGATAACATACTTATCTTTTGTATATATGAGAGAGAGAAAATAGAAGAAAACATTATAATGTGGTGTGATGATGTAAAATAAAATGAAAAGGGATATTTTGATAATTTTAACTTCAAAAGTTGTAGTAAATGACAAGGTTATTTTTTAATAAATAAAAAAATGGTTGTATTTTTTTTTTTGTTAGAAGGGAGTAGAATTTTTAGAACACACAACTATAAATATTGTAACATCTCTTACTATAATCATTGTTCAACATATATACTATTCCCTTCATTCTATAAAAAATACAATCCTTTTTTTTTGTATGTTTCCTAGAAAAATTAAGATGAATTAGATAAATATACAAAAGCTTGAAAAAATACCAAATACGTATATATGAAATCAAAATTTCAAAAACATATAAAAATAAAAAAACAAAATAATCTCCCTCGTATTTCTCCTTCTCCTTTTCTTCTCCCTTCACCACCCCTCCGTGGCTCACCACCACCATCTCTAGCACCTTCATTGATGTCCACTAACTGTCACACAGTCACGTCTAATCTACTCCAGATACTTGTTCCGATCAATTTCTCACTTCCCTCTCCACTTTTCTCTCTCCTTTTATACCCACTCAATTTGAGATACCCAAAATGTAGGATTCACGAATCCAATGAGTTCCTGCTTTGATCTAGATGGATTCGTCTACCCATTTTGAATTCGTATTTATTGGTTCGATTTTTGTGTTTGATTTGTGCTGCTGATCTTTTGATGTGGATTTTTTGTATGGTTTGATTGGTATGTGTTGTGGGTTGTTTGTGTTTTGAAGTCAACCTTGTTACTTGGGTTGTTCTGACACTCTATTTCGAAATAAAACGCTAGTATATGTGTTTTATTTCGTAACATTGATGAATAAGGTAATTATGATTTCCGTGCGTGCTCGGATTCGCTTGGTTAATCACCTTATAATGCTTATGATTCGATAATTTTGTTTATTATGATTCTTAGTGATGAACCTTTGGAATTCGTGTTTTTTTTTTTTCTTTCATTGTTATGCTTTGTTTTTCCATGTTTTGTTTGTGGGGGCGGCTTTTGTAGTGGTGGCGGTGGAAATTTTACAGTGGAAGAGATGATGAAGGAGAGAGGGTGAGAGCGGTGGGGAGTTATTTTGTTTGTTTTGAAAATTTTAAATGTTTTTGAAAATTATTTTATATGTTTATATTTTTTAAAAAAAATATTTTATTTTATTTTTTTTATTTTATATCATATCAATTCAGTTCATAATGAATTCTTATATTATTTTTTTTACTTTTTTTTCCACTCAAATCTTCAAGAATAAAAATTTTTTAATATAAAAATTTTAATATACATATAAATTCTTATATAAATCAATTTATTATAATTATTAAGAAAAAAATAAATATAGACTCTTTTCTAATAAAATACAATAAAAATCTATCAATCCAATGATTACAAATAGTTTTGAAACAATATAAAACGGCACCCGTCATTTCATGTCATGAATATTATCGAATAAAAAAAGAGGGACACCCATTTTATTGAGGGACCAACGGGTTTTTTTTTTCTTTCGTTCTTTCAATTGCCCAATTATTCACAGGTCTGTATCAAACCCCATTTTTTCCTCCAAAATCAATCACATGATTTCTATTTGCTCATGCTTCTCCACTCAATTTTCATTCGATTACGGTGTTTTTGCTTCAAATTCATCACTTTGACACACTAATTTCATCTGGGTAGTTGCTGATTTTCATTAATTTGATGCAATTTTTGTTGGGTTCAGGTTTTTCTTGCTGGGACCTTTGATCTTGGTGGTTTCTGATCTCGGAGTTGTTGATGGTGAGATGGGTGTTTGATTTCTAGGGTTTTTGGGGACTGTGATGTTGGGTTGGAATTGAAGTGATGTGATTTTGCTTCGGCTTTGGGAATTCGGTTTGGTGGAATCTGTGATTTTGTGGTGATTTCTGCGGTCTCAGTGAGTGATCTGATCAGGAACTGAGGTTTTTGATTGTATCAAGTGATGGGTTCTGAGGAATTAAGTGCTTTTGGGGCATAGTGTTTCAGGTTTTTTGTGGTTCAGATTTGTGTTTACTATCAATCGGTTCTAAGATCTCGCCTTGTCGACGTTGTCGGTTTTGGTTAGGTGAAGTACTGGTTTTGTCGCTGAAGCAAAGTGGGGGATTGTATGTTGCCCCTCACATAATCTTGGTTGTGAGGAAATAGTTAGATCAGTTTTCGTGTTTCGGTTTACAGTGGGTCTGTTTAGCTGGAGAACATGGAAGAGGAGATGGTGAATGTTGTGTCGGAGGAGGGTTTCAATATGAAGGTCGAGGCCGATGACAAAGATCAGGTTTTGACTGAAATGGAAGTCGATGAGGGTGGAGTCCCTCAAAATAATGTTTCAGAGGTTGCTGAAGGTGGCAGTGATGTTTTTGCAGGAGATGGTCTCCGGTACGTAGTGGAACAGGACACGTCGAGTTTAAATTGTCAAGATTTGGTTGGAAAGAAGGGTCCTGGTGGCAATGAAAGGAAGCTTAGTAGGAGCGACAGGATCGGGTTGAGTAGGTTGTTTCAAGATGCGGTGGGCTCCCAAAGCTGGGATCTGGCACAGAGTTTGATCGTGCTGGCTGATCAATATGTTCTTAATGATCTCCTTTGTATCGCGTTGGACTCTATTTGGTTCCTAAGCACGCAAGCGGAGTTGTATGCTGTCACAGAACTGATAAGGGAGATAATAGCAAACGGGGCTCAGGACTTCACAAGAGCGGCTCTTAGGACTTCGTTCCTCGCTTCTTGTGTCTCTGCGTGCCAGAGCCGAACAATGAGTTTAGCCGACACAGTGAAGATAATGGCTCAAAGGTAAATTGTTCACTCCTGATAGGCAGGCTTCTGCATTTTTCATCCTCACTTGCGGGATTTCGACAATAAAACATTTTTTGCAGTTACAGTTTTTAGCAATAGCTTTGAATCACTTGGGTATTCTCCCCGTTGTCATGGTCTCGGACTTAGATGATCAGAGTACTTGGAATCATTTACGTATTTATCCTGTCTTCATTGCCTCTGAACTTATATGATCAGATTATATTCTGTGCTGTATGTATTCACCTTGTTTGTCGGTTGTTTGTCTTCGGCAACAGACATGACAACCATGTATCGATATCAATTATTCAATTGTCATCTGATATTTGGGGTCTGATCAATTGCTACATTCACTTGCAAGTTTTCAAAATTCAAAATAATCATCTGAGAACAGGTGATCATTCCAGCGTTACCTTTAGCCCCTTTCAAGACAGAGAAAGATGTTTGATGCTTAACGTACATATACCATGTGTCCATAAACCTGTCTCGCTTCGCGCTTGACTGAAGCGCCCCTCAAAGCATACAATTTTATTGAATGTCTCCATCCAATTATAAGAATAGATCAGATACCATTTCCTTTTTCTGTAGGCAAATTCCCCCCCTCCGTTTCCTCACTCCCTCCCTCACACATGTTATGATAACTTTCTGTATTGCACATAAATTGTCATCAAAGATTTCGGGCCATGTGTTTTCTGGGTTTGATTTTTGTCCAATTTATTTGACGCTCTTGCAATATATTGTTATGTATGGGCACAGGCTGCATGAGAGATTGCAGGAATGCAACGGCGACGAGGTGTTGAAGGCAGATGCTGGAGCCAAGGTCCAAAAATTTACTGAATGGGCATTGAAATGCATAGGTTTCCGTTCTCGTTGCCATGGAAATAAAGGCATAGCAAACCATGATGCAGCATTGACAGTCGAACTTCAGTTGCTAGCATTCAAATTATTTCTTGATCTTGCTGGAGACAAACTCACCGCAAAAGACTTCACAGAGGCGTTCGATGCAGCTTGTTTCCCTCTCACTCTTTTCAGCAGTTCATTTGATCCCGGGTGGTCAAGTGGGTCATCAGCCACTGTGATCCATGGGTTCCTAGGAATGTTGGTAGAGGGCGGCGCAGACAATGTGAATCAGTGTTTCCTTGAAGCCTCGCGTTTTGGAAGCACTGAGTTGGTTCGTATGTTGCTGCAGGTAACCTGTTCTGCTATTTTCTTTTTTTCTTTGTTTATCGTCTCCTGGTACCATGGTAGGGTTCTCATTTCTTTAGACTTAGTATTTCTTATTCCAAGAAATAGTATCCTTGGAAAAGACTGGATCAGTGTCACAAGATGAGATACTGATGGATGATGTTCTGTGGTGTAAATTGTAGTACCTTGTTTTTTCTTATACGAATAGACTGATGAGAGTGTTGGGTTTCTGCTTTGAATGGGTATTTGGTATGTAACAATTTCCCTTGATAATCAGTTTTTTGTTTTATTTCCTGAATAACCTCAGTTGATGTCCAGTTAAGTTGGTGGAGTACATGGACTGTGTCGTAACTGTGCTTTCCTTTTTCTACATTGCGATCTGCTCCTTGTGCCTACATGATATCTGATTTTTCAGTTTTTGATTGTTGTATTCAGATAGCTCAGAGGAACAGCTTGGACGTCGATGTGGATCTTGCATTAGGATTTGCTTCACACTATGGCAAGATAGGAACAATGGAGTGCCTAGTAGAGGAGGGCAATGCCATGGCCTTTTTGGGACCCTTGATGAGGGCCGCCGAGCGAGGTTGCCTGCCTGTGGTTCAGTGGTTTGTGAAGCGCGGTTGCCAAGACATGGAGCTCTGTCTTGCCCTCACCGCCGCCGCCTCTAGCAGCAAAGTCGACATCGTCGCCTACCTGCTCCCTCAAGTGCCTCAACATGTACTGGCCGCCCTCAGCATTGAAATCCTCAAGGCAGCTGGGGAACGAAGTCCTGGCTCATTGGAGGGTGTGGACTTCCTTCTCAGGTCGAACTTCTTAGCAGACCCTACGGCCACTTATGCTGTCGCTGACAGCATAGCTCGGTCTGCAGAAGAGTCCGTCTCACCCAAGCTGAGGTCCTTTCTCCGGGATCATTGGTCCGAGGCAGCTTATTTGGACGGGTTGAGACGAGGGGAAGAACATTTTGTCAACATGGCGAGGGTCGTGAAGAGGGGAGAGTCCTCCTTATGTCTAAGGGATCTCCCGGCACCCTTGAGGGTGGCCATAGCCTATATGCCTCTGTATAGAGAGAGCGTGAAGCACGGCGGTTGCTTGCTGTCTCAGCATCTAAGGGGACAACTCGTTGAAGCAGTGAAGAGGCTCGGAGGCGGGGTCTTGGACGGGCCAAGCCAGGGCAGAGCTCTCTTGGAGGTCTTGGAGCATCATCTTCTCCCCTTTTTGAAATGTTAAGAGATGTTTGCCAAGTAATCTACCCGTCCCTCCTTCGCTGCTTTTGTTTTTCTCTTGCGTGAGAAATAATTATGGCGTTATGTGGATTGTATCATGAAGAAGCACGGAAGATGCTACCGAGCCCGTCTTCATACCCTTTGAGAGCTTACCGTGATACTATCTTGTTCTACGCTTCATCTATGGCATGATCTTGACGAGTACTTTCGAGTAGTATCATCGTTGTAAAATACAACGAACAAGGTATTGGGTAGAAGAGATGAGGCTTGATGGTGGCATGTACATTATCCTGGTGATGTATCGATGTACATTTGCATCTCTAGATAATCTACTCGATTTCTCCATTTCTGGGGTTTACAGGGTTGAGTCCCGCGCTCCCTTGATCTATGTTGACATGTTACGATGAATGTCTGAATTGTGATTTTGTTTTGCAATGTGTAGAATGCCATCGGATACTCTGTCCATCAGTTCTCGACAAGAAGCAAAACGAAGTTCCGAACAAATAACCAGGTTTATGAATGTACCTCTATACATTCGTTACAATCACGAAATACTTTCCAAATACAACTCTCAAAATAACCAACACTTCTCTGTATCTCGTTACAAAACCTTAATCAAAAACCCGAAACGCGACAATCCTTTCTCATGTCAAAAGTATTTCTCACTCATTTTGCTAACTTTTGAAGAAGGCATGAAAGCCAAGATCACAAGCAGAGCCAGGATACCAATAGGTACCAGAAGCAGCAACGACGGAGGCGGTGGCAATGGCGGTAAGATCAACGGAAGGATCAGCAGCGACGCTGTTAAGCACATGAGCAAAAGCGACGACTCTAAGCTGAAGTAACTCGACTTGTTGAACGATTTTCGACTATTCAGTTGTGTAAACATTGGTTGGTACTCTCTCTTCTTGCCTTCTACTAGGGGCATTGAGGTAGTTATAGATGTTCTGTTCTTCCTCATTATAACATCCGTGCCAATGTTGTTTGATTCATGATCGAGGACTCTGCCCCTTGAGGATCTCAAATCGGATTCTCGTCGTGCATAATTCATTGTTCTATGTGAAAACTGAATAACCAGGATTGAACAGACCAAGTCTTTATCTCATTAACTGATCTTGAAACCAAGTTCTGCAACGTCAGATTTGGGAGGCTTCTCCTTATCGACACAAGGAATATTTCGATACGCCTACCACAAACTTATACAAATCCTGCAAAACAAACACGAAATTCTATCAAGTTCTTAGAAGTCCAAACTAAATGCATGAACTAAACCAAGAAAGCAAAAACAATAACAAGGAGAAGATTTGAGACAAGCGGGCACCTTTGATATCAAACACCCAAATGAATTCTCAATCTCAAAGCTCAAATCTTTCTCCTCCAATGAAAACCCTTTTGAGAATTATGAACAAGTGAACCAAATCTTGGATATGAATTGCACTTGTTGGGTTTTTTTTTTTTCTCCTCTTTATAAACAAATAAGCACCCTTTTGCATGCCATGAATGAATTCAAAGGAGAAATATACACATATACTGTATATATATGAAGATGAAAGGATGAAATGAATGGTTTGGTTTTATTTGGCGGTGAGATTCAGTGAACCAAGGAGTATACACGCGACCTTTTCTCTATAGTTTTGGTCCATTTTAAAAAAAAAAAAATACAAGTGGTGGGCCAAATTGTCTGATCTTGATTAAAGAGGTTCTGCTCCCCTGGACAAAGCACATATAAGATGACAACTCTTCAATGAAATGGGGACTCAATTCAGTGCACTTTTCTGAGTTGGATCCCAATATTTTTGTACCATTGATGGTTGGTTTCTTGCTAGTACTATTTGCTCTGGCATGATATGGGATTAGTGAACATATATAATGCTTGTGTCTAATTGACCATAACATGAGAATGTTTGGTACCTTCAATGAAGTTCAATAGTAGTTTGAGTTAGATTTGCTGGTTACTGATATCTTGTGATTATCCGAATAGTTATTTATTATTGAATTAAATATTTTTTATATATAAATATTTGCATAAAGAGGTAAGTTAGGAAGAGTAAATTGTTTCAAATAAAGTGGAGTAAAGAGTAAAATTGAAGCCAAAAGGTCAAACTTTGAAGAGTAGACATGCCTCTAAAATTAAGACAGTATTTATCTAAGATAGTATTAGTAGCTAAGTAATCCTTGATAATCTTTGCTTGGTACATCAACCATGAAAATTGCACTTGTATTAGATGGAATTAATCTCCACTGAGAATTTCAACTAATATATTGTCATTCATACGAAAGACTAACCTTAAGTACTTTGATTTAAAAAAAAAATGAATGCAATGAACTTGGAATTCATCATGTGCGACTAAGCTGTTCTATTCTGATCAGCCATAAACCAATCAATGATTCAGTATAACATGACTTTGTGGTTGTTATGAACAAAAAGGAGTGACAAGATACTAACAGTTAGGATCTATTTGTAAGGATGCTAATAGACCATGGATGCGAACTTAGAGTAATGGTTATTATGATAACATAGCACGGTCCTCGAGTAATTAGTTGCATAATATACATCCACGTTACTTCGACTTCATCCTCTCAATTGCATGCTTAGCATATGGGTACTTTACCCCTTTCTGTATGCTAGCTCATTAGAAATGATCAAATCATAAGCTAACATATAACCTAGCTATGAAAAGTTGTCATAGATTCCAGGTTCAATTTATTTTCATTTTAAACATATTACGTATTATGAAATGATATATATCTATAGCAAAATGAATATTAGCCTTGATAGTCTTTGAATGTAGAATTCAAGTTATCCAACCAAGGACTTTATTCAAATTGATCAATACAGTGCACAAAACATTGTATGTGTCATTGTGCTATGGTCCTTTTAATTGATTAGTTTACAAGGCATATTATTCAACAAAGTGAAGGAAAAGTACCCAGTATGGTAATAACCTTCAATAACTTATGTTCATTGTATTATGCTGCCTTTCGTCACTTGAGAATGTGGCACCTCTATCATCATATAATGAGCAAGTCTCAAATTTCAAGCAATCAACTCACTGGCTATGGTTGCAAATTCATTGAACCTCTAAGTTCACAAAAAAGGATGATAGTTTAAAGTACTACAACTGAGTAACTATTACTCAGGTATCTCGTTATAAATAGAATCCGGAAAAAACGAAATATACGTAATCTTATCCTTATTATATACAATAAAATAATTATTTTCTAAAAATTGATAGTTTAAAATGACTTTATAAAATATCAATGGACAGACTTAATAGGGCACATCTAATTTACTTAAGATAATGACCCTTTGTCACGTAGCGTCTTCTTAAAAGCTTTTTCAACTGCATACATACATATGACATAATCCCATATGAAGAAAGATTTTACAAGATTGACAATCCCGTTGATTGATACATCTCGTAATCTTATCTTTGTCACCAAACAACGGAGAAATGGCTTCTAAACGCTCCTCAATTCGTTAGAGCAGTTTGAGACAGTCTAATTGTCATAATTTGAAACGATAGTGACACATATCGTAAACTTTCTCCCTTATTGGCGCTGCTTCAACTACAATATCGATGGATAGATATGATATGAGCCACATACGAAACAAAAAGTTGCTCAGGTTTTCTCCAACTTGAACGTAAACTTAACCATTCCATATGATAAAAGTTCAATGGTCCTCAACATGTATGGCCGTGAAATGCAACTATAGATAGAGATGAACAATCAAGTGGATAAGTTGAGCAATTTGCGTTACAAGTTTGATGGCCAAAAACACAGCAGCAATCAACTGGCATCTTCATTCAAATGGGTCTAAATCGGTCAACTTGAAAAGAACTTCACCTCATCCATTTCCCAAGTTGCAAATTGCTAGAATTTTTTTGCCGACAATTTATCTACTGAACCTTTTTTCTTGTTTCTGAAAGCACTTGCATTAGATTAAATAAAATGGATTTTTTATATAACAAAAATAAAATAAAATGATGATCCGATAAAAATTTAAAAAGATATTGAAAAAATATATTGAAATATGTGTTAAAAGATAAAATTTATAATATAAGATAAATAAATTTGATAAAATTATCATATTATTATAATATTTTTTTATTTTTATAAGTTAATTTAATATAACATTATATATAATTAAAAAAAATGAAAAACAGGGGAAAAATTATAAAGACTCTAGTGCAAGTGCTCTGAGTACCAATTTGAAATGCTCTCAAAAGATGAATCAGCCATTGCTCCCATGGAATCAGACTCGACATCCTTAAAGACACTAAACATTTATGACGTCACTTAAGCATCAATGGTTTAACTGTTCAAGAAAAAACCCTCGAGGTCAAGGATATGATATTTTTTTGGCCAATGGCATCATGTAAGCAACTACGTACAGTGCCCTGAAGCAATGGTTCAGTGCATGATTATGCCTACGATGGCAAGATGAACCATATATTATAAGTTGCCAACAATTGTCAATTTGACGCTGTAAGAATTAAGACCTCGTCGATATATGTAACGTCCAACTAACTGCAAAGAATCTTGCTTCCAAAGAAATCCTTTTTCCCAACTCGAAGAGTCGTCCAATTTACCCATCCCAACTTTTCTTGAGCAAGTTGTGAAGAGTTACGTTCACAACTAGTGACATCGAAAATGTTGACATTCTCCCTTTGATGACATAAAAACAAAATAATATACCCACATGAACGCTCGACATCATTGACCTCGGGGTTAGGAGGAAACGATGTACCGTTGAGTCAACTCTTCTCGACGATATCTCCATCCTAACAAGTGTCCACAATGATGGAAGGGGACGATCATATGAAAATCAGTTCCATGTCAATATGACGATGAACATACATATCACAAATCCCACGTCTCGGGAAAACATGATCAAATATCGAACATTTTTTTGGTACTACACGCCCACAAAAGTTACCAAAAGCACACGAATCACTTCAAAATCCATTACAAATGGAGCAAACACAAGGAGAAGAGTTCATATATATTACCACGTTAAACGCGCCTCAGGATGACGGATCTTACGCCATTCAGGTAAACGAGAAAGATCTCGAAGATGAGTTGCCTAATCCTGCAGGTTGACAGAAACTAAACTTTAGCTGAAAGTTGATGTGCAATTAACAGGGGATCCGGGATTGAAAATTTAGAGGTTAAAGCAATCAGCTCAACACTGAAGACGGAGTATATAGTTAGTACAAGGGATAGCTGAGCTGTGATCAATCTAGATACATATGAGATTACTCAAACATGTTAGAGTAGACTGAAATAGATGTTGCAAATGACCGAGGAAAGGATTATACCTCATCATCGTCATCCCCGTCATCGCCATTCTTCTTAAGGCGGGTAGTACCGCCCTCTTTGCTGATGGGCAATTTCATCGCCCCAAACGGTGTGTCCACGTTAATGTTCCCCTTCATGGTGTAACCAGTACCTCTTCCTCTGATCATATCCCAGAGAGCAGATCCAAAGTCCTTTGGCCTAAAGGTAATAGGAATGTCGATATAACTTATTCCATTTTTTTCAAGCTTGGCAGATTTCTCGAGTTCAGCGCCTCCAATGCTCATGTTGGCGAGCCAGACCTCATAATCCAGTGCATTGAGGCCTAAATCAAAGTCGTTCTTGTTCTCTAACTTGAGATGAAGAATAGCCTCGGTTTCCTCAAAAGAAAACCTCTTAAAACGAATCTTCTCTACGTCAATATCAGGTTTATATGGAATTGGGATCTCACCGGTTTTCTCCAGTGGTATGGTGATCCTGCCGATAACAGGTACATCTATGATAAGGTCGACCTTGACCCTATAAGGAATGATGCTTCCAGGCTTGATATCACTGTAGGTTTGTTTAATATCGTCGTATATCATAGTGACCGGTATCTTCACAGTCTCGGATCCATGAGCGTGGATGGTTCCTGCATCAGGAATCAAGCCAGAAACCAGCTTCCTACCATCACTTTCGATCAAGTAGTTGATATCAATAAGCGGGATCGGGACAGGATTTGGGTTCTTCACAAGCACATCAACTACAAGGTCCGCCTTACGAAGATTAATCTTAGTAATGTGGATTCCACTGACATCAGCAGTAGGTTTACCGAATCCAATCGCCTCCTCTATTTTCTCACCAATATCGTGAACAAAATCTTTGACTTTCTCAAAAAATCCACCTTTCTCTTCATCTTCCCCTTCTTTCTTATCACTACGTGTTTCCAAGATATCTGGATTATCAGATGATGCCATGCCCTGAAAGCCAAATGCCAGACTCAAGTCAAGACACAGTGAGTAAAAGATTCACTGTGTATATTAGTACAACAGCAGTCATTTGACAAATTACACCCAGAGGAGAACTTCCTTTGATCAGCAAATTTTTCGAAAGACCAATTTTATGTGTTTTGAAGTATCAAATGCATACGAGTCGACTAATTCAGGCTTAACACCGACTGGTGAGATTAAGAAAGATGCGTCGTTGAATCCATATAACAGACTCTACTAAGACAAACAGAAAAAATGTAATTCGGTGTTTTTGGTTTCCTTCCCTATGTTTTTGGTATCCTTCCCTAATACACGAGTGTTTCACTAATCACTACCAAATGCATCAATCAAATACATTCAGGGGATACTCAGGGGCTATCTGGTATGACTCCTCAAAATAATAGAATTTAAAATCAACAATAGAATCAGAAAAACAGGATCCAAAACCAAAATCATCACGTCAAATACAATGATTATTAGAAAAGAAGATCCGAAACACTATGCCCAAGTGCTTCTGATTCTTCATTTTGGAGAACAGAAAGCCACACCAAACAGTTTGGATTTGTTAGCCAGAGAATCCAAAACAGATCCAGAATCGGAAGCCACACCAAAAAGGACCTTAACAAACGAACTGTGTCCTAAAAACCACTACGAACAATTGGTCACGAAAGACGAGACCAGAGAGGAATTCAAACAATGTACCTCGGGCACAAGCGTCTCAAGTATACATTATACACTACCATAGACTCATATCTTAGACCAAAATCTAGCCCAATGACTCATAAACCGCATCACACGGCACACGATCATATCCTACACCATCCATCTGAAAACAACTCATATATGTTCCGGTATTCTTACAACACAATTCAAACTCGCGATCTCATGTCACATCACGATACAGGATATGATTCAAATCAGACATATAATCAGGAAATGCAGATCAAAACACGATCAGGCGCTTGAGATCCAAAGCAATAGAATTCGATGAGTCTGATTGACGATTCAGACAAAATGAAACCCTAGCAAAACCAATTTAATTGATGAAATGACGAGTGAATTTTCACAGCAATGTAGAAGGTATAAGAGACAAGCCCAGGAATCGTACCACACGAGATTGATCGTTGGTGTTGAGACTTGAGATCGAAGATGACAGAGGAGAGGAACAGTGGCGATGAGAGGAAAGGGGAAGGTGAGAGCCTCGTCTTTTATTTTGGAGTTTATTAAAGTGTCAAATGATATTCTAAGAATTTCTTTTTTTTAGAATCCTCTCTCGAAAAGAATTTTCTAAATATGTCATATCATTGTATAACATCTTTCAACGATCTTTCTTTTCATTGATAAGAATTTTTATGAAATACTTAATTTATATTTATTGTTTAATAATTAATTCGATAATTAAACAATTAAATATATTTAGATATATTGTGAAAATAAAATAATTATGCAATTATTAATTAAAAATAAAAAATTTAAAATAAAATTTTAACAATGATAAACATTATAACAATTGTAAGCAAACACATAAATGAATTACAAATTGTAACAATTATAAACAAACACATCAAAAAAATTAAACAACAAAGATATAATAGAATAGTTGGTAATTGTTGTTTCTCATCCACCTAAAGGGCATAGGTTTGAATCTTGGACCCTTCATAATATCTATAAAATTTATAACATAATATCTATAAAATGGAAAACATTATCACATGTTACCCAAACTGATCGCACTGTTTCAAACAGAGTACGAGAATAAAACAAACAGTGCGTGAGATCAAATGCAACAAAAAATCAATTCAAACAAAATTTTATAATAAGATATCCATAAAATTGAAAATATTATTACATGGTATTCAACATGATTTGTTTTTAATTTTAAAAAAGAAACCAAGAGCCAAATAGTGACGCACTCTTTGTAAGTTCAAATCCAAAAAAACCATAACCTAGAAACAAATAGCAAAAACAAAAAAAACAATCAAGCCCATTCCAAAAACAAAATTACTTAACAAGTAGATTAGAGTATTTGATAATTGAAAACGATCAAGGAACAATGATTTTATACTTATGATTTCCAAAAATATTGAAACCGAATTTTAGATGAAATTGAAAGATTTGAGATGTTTTGCGGATGAAAATCGATTAATTTATGTATGTAAGATCAAATGGGAGTGACTAGAAACAAATTTGATGAGTTTTAGTTGAGATTTGATGAATTGAAAAATTTTGATTACGTAAAGCGCTGTTTGTTTTTTGAGAAAATACAAATTAAATAAAATATGAATTATTTTTTGGGTTGTATATTTTGGATAATATTTTTAAAAAAGTATATCCTAGGTGAATTTTTAGTTTAATTAATATATCATATATATATTACAAAATGATCAAATATTATTTGATATATAAAAAGCCTTTCAAAAAATACATATTCCCTTCATCCAATAATTTTTATAACAGTTTAACTTTCACACAAGTTGATGCAAACTTTGACTTCATTGTGAGATAATTAAACATTATTTTTCATAAAATTATAGTAAAACACTAACAATAGTTTAAATTTTATAATTCAATCCTGGGACACTAACATAATTTTCTTACGTTATTAAGAGAAATAATAAAATTTCTCAAAATATGTACTGAATAATAATCCCTCTCTCATAACAGAATTTCAACTGTTTGACTTGACACGATAATTTATGTGTGTGCTAAGTTTTAGTATAACGACTAAATTATCCTTTGATTTTTATGAGTGTAAGAAAAAGAAAAAGAAGAGAAAAAATGATCGGGTGTGTTGATGTGATATAAAATACTCATTTCGTCCATGAAATTTTTTTGATATATTATTAAAAATGAACATCGCATAAAAATTACAACGCTTTTATTATAGTCAATTTTAAAATTACAAAAAACTCAAACTACTCATATTTATAACACATCATCTTTTCTCTCATTATTTTTTCTCTCTCCATCCACGCATAATTTCTTTCACTCATTCAAAAAGATATAAAGATAAAACACCACAGAATCAATATATTTCTTAATAATTATGTCCATTGAATTTATCGTAATTTATTTAAAACGGAAGAAGTAAATAATAAGAGTGTTTTGATATTCTTATTGGGAATATTTTTCAAATAGGGTAAGTCTATAATTTAATTAGGACGACCCAATTTAACAAATGTTGCAATTGTGTTTGGACGATGGAGTTTCAAAAAGTGAAATGTTATAAGAATTATTGGACTAAAGGAGTATTAAATCATGAAATATTATCCCTTCGTCCCAGAAAGATTACAATTTTGTTATCATACACGCATGACGATAGAAAATTTGACTGATGTTACGAGATGATCAAACATTATTTTTAACAAAATATCATGAATCATTAATGACAGTAAACATCATGTAATATAACCAGAGATATTAAAAAACTTAAATTGTATCTTTTAGATACGTAACGAAATCTCTCAAATTATGTGTTGAATAATACAAGGGAAGAGAAACATTACAAGAATTATGGGACGGAGATAGTACACCTTCTGTCGAATAAACTTTGCAACGTTCTCTCTCCATGCATAATTCTGTAAGCAATTTGAGAGACCTTGTTAATTATTTAAACGACACGATTTATATTTTCTACTGATCCCAAATTATAATATATAACGTATATTATCATTAATGTTTTATACTATTTTCTTGAAAAATGATGTTTAATTATTTCGTAATATCGATCAAAATTTAAATTATTCTTTATATTTGATCAAAATAATATAAAATATATGAAATGAAAAAAATACTTGTTACAATTCAAATAGGACACAGTGATTGTATGTATCGATTGAGTATTTCTGATGTAGCTTGTACTCGTGTGATTTTGCAAGGACATGTTTGAGAGTGGGAGCAAACAAGCCCTTGGAAGCCCTTGCACAATTCTATCCTGAAATCTCCCTTGTAGCCCTTGGAAGCCCTTGAAGAACATCTCACATCCCTCTCAGAATCCTGCAATCTCACTCGCTCCCCACAGTGTAAATCCTCATCTCCATCTCCATCTCCATCTCCATCTCCTTCAATGACCAAGTATTCAAACTCCAACGAAGACAATCAAACTACTCCATGGAACCACTGACCACAACAACAACCACACACACATACACATACTCCCTTCAAAGAAAACCCATGAAACCATTGATCTTGAACCCCATATGTGCCCCAAATCTCCCACTGCCCAAAATGGCATCTGGGTTTTGTCCCAAGATGGTAATGGGGTTAGGGTTTATGAGCAATGACAAGGGTTTTGGAAGAAACGTTCATTTGGGTCTCCAAATTGTTGCTTTGGGGGCAAAACATGATGGGATGGGTGAGAATTTGAAGTTGGAGGATTTGATTGATTTGGCTGATTTGGGTTCTTCGAGGCAGTCGAGGAGGAGGAGGAAGAGTAGGGTGTTATATGACGATGATAATGATGAAGGGATGGAGTCGAGGAGGGTTGCGATTGGGGCGATTGAGGCGAGGGGGTCGACGCAGGAATTGTCTCGTGCGGAGAAGATCAAGAAGGAGAAGAAGAAGAAGAAGGGTAAGAGGATGAAAATGATCAAGAAGGAGTCGGTGAAGAAGGTGGATGATGAAGATGGGTTGGATTCAGATAATGAAGACAATGATGATGATAGTGCATGGAAAGGTGTAGATGTGGAGTTTATCGATGATGATATTAGTCGCTTGGAGGCGATGGTGAGCAAGATGGGAGACGGGATGTATGATAATAAGTTTATGAAGGAGTTTGTCGAGAGGCTTTCGAGGTTTGGTGGTGGTGGTTCTACTGATAGGAAAAAGGAGATCAACTTGAACAAAGCGATTGTAGGAGCACAGACGGCAGGGTGTGTGTTGGAGATCGTGTATGATGTGATTGTCGCTGTGGGGAAAGGCTTGAGTCCTTCCCCTTTGTCTCCTTTGAATATCGCCACTGCGCTTCATAGGATTGCCAAGAACATGGAGAAGGTGTCCATGATGAGAACCCATAGGCTGGCTTTTGCCCGTCAAAGGGAGATGTTGATGCTTGTTGGCATTGCGATGAGGGCATTGCCCGAGTGTTCTGCTCAGGGGATCTCGAATATTTCATGGGCATTGGCTAAGATTGGAGGCGAGTTGTTGTATCTGGCTGAGATGGATAGAGTTGCGAAGATCGGATTGAGTAAAGTTGGGGAGTTTAATGCCCAAAACGTCGCGAATGTAGCAGGTGCTTTTGCGTCCATGAGACACTCTGCCCCTGATCTCTTTATAGAGTTGTCTAAACAAGGGGCAAAGATAATCCGTACTTTTCGTGCTCAAGAGCTTGCTCAATTGCTCTGGGCTTTTGCCTCCTTGAACGAGCCAGCGGGTCCTCTGCTCGACAGTCTGGACGACGTATTTGCACTCGAAGATCAGCTCAGATGCCGCTCGACTGACAATGCATCAAACTATGGCGAAGAATATGATCTGGACGTTTCTGTGGATTCACCTGTTCTCACATGTAACCAGGACCAACTAGGGAGTATAGCTTGGTCATATGCTGTTTTGGGGCAAATGGATCGCGGCTTCTTTTTTAATGTGTGGAAAACACTGAATAGACTGGAGCTTCATAAGCTCTCGAACGAATACAGAGAGGATGTGATGTTTGCAACTCAAGTTCTTCTAGTTAACCAGTGCCTGAAGCTCGAATACCCGCATCATATGTTATCACCAAGGAGTGACTTGTTGGATAAAGCTTCTTCCGTAGGGAAAACGAAGAGGTTCAATGAGACGGTTACCTCTTCGTTTCAGAAAGAAGTCACCCGCCTTCTGATAAGCACTGGCCTTGATTGGGTAAGAGAATATGCTTTGGATGGTTACACATTGGATGCCGTCTTGGTTGACCGCAAAGTTGCTCTGGAAATCGATGGAGTTACTCATTTCTCGAGGAATTCTGGTAGGTTTTGCGTCGTCATATCCTCTTAAGATCTATGTATACACGCACAAACGATTTCTGCTCTTCGATATTGACAATCTCCTTCAAATCTTGCAGGTGTTCCTCTAGGTCACACAATGCTGAAGCGTCGTTATGTTGGTGCTGCTGGTTGGAAGCTTGTTTCAGTTGCTCATCAAGATGTGAGTCCCCGATTGCTTCAATTTGGTTGCGTTCTTTTCTTTGTTTTTGTAAAGATGTCATCCTGTGCCAATATGATGTCGTCTCGGCCATGCCAGTGGTAGTATGCAAACTGTTTCTTTGGCTTTGGCAGTTTGCCTTCCTGCTACGTATCTTCAGTAGAAGATGCTAACCTTTCGTCTATTTGTCTATCATGGTTTCTCTAATCTCCATCAAGCCTATCTGTTTCTAAATTTGGATCTTAAAGATTAGTACTTCTTTTCTGAGGATTCTGCATCAATGTTTTCCTGTGATCTTTATTTTTCTTAACCGTCTTCTTTGTATCCATATATGGTATTCATGCATGATCTTCTCTGTTTTTTGTTCTCCAGTGGGAAGAACTTCAAGGCAGTTCTCAGCAACTTGATTACCTTCGAAAGCTTCTCAAAGACCACATGGATTGAGGCTGTACTCATCGTAAACTACCAGAAGCGGGAAGATTAGGATGGGGCTATATCTCAGATACACACCAGGTACGCCTAGTGATAGAAGAGCAGAGGTGAACGTGATTTTGCCTCGGTCCATCCTGGAATCTCATGGCTCCACTTCTGCCATAACCCTCGGTAAATCGAGGTCAAGACATTCCTCTGCAACAAAACGAACTAGAACGATCAGATTAAAGCTTTGTTTCATTGCTGCCATTCAAGAATTTCAAGGAAATCATCACCTTACTCCTCCACTGTTTGTCTTCAGAAATTTTGTTCGTTTCATGGTTACCCTTTGTTACAGGAGACAGAGGGAAAAAACTTCATCGCCGAGATGAGGTTATGCCTGGGCTGCGAGCTTGCTGGTTCTGATGCTATTGTCTCCTGTCGTCGCCTGTAAGCTGATGGTTCAGCATAATGAGAAGGATGAAGAAACACATATCTTGAGTTACTGTAACGATCGGCACACATCTTGAGTTACTGTGGTGTTGGATGCGTTTGTAATCAAAATTTTCCCGGCATTCTCGAATTTCCTGATTCCAGTTTTATCCTGTGAAAATCGGATGCGACTATCGTGAACAGTCAAATGGGCGAGTCTATCACGTTTCTCACTTTTTAGGGATTGTTAATTGAATAGTGACTTGCAGCTGGAGAGTGGAGATGCGATGCACCATCACGACAGGCATCACACGACCAATAAAACGTGCAAAACGCATGATCACTAGGATTGACACATAATTGCTGGAGCATAAGAGTTACAGCTTACAGCTCTCAGTTATTCCAATTTCCAGATACATGCAATCATGGGAGAAAAACTTATTTCCAAAGAACATGCATTTAAGTGTCTTGTCTTGCAAAAATAGACGACTACTCGAATCCCGAACCTATACCTGTTGCTTTCCCTCTGCAATTCGTGCTAGGCATGAGATACGAATCACCTTGTACATGCTTCAAATAGTTCAGCACATGATCTTAGGAGACAACCTCCAGCAAAGCTAGAGAATTGTTTTCCTTCGCTGGCACTTCATTCTAAAGTGCTTGTGACAATCCTTTCCCGCTTAGCCTTGAACTTTAAGGCCGAAACCACCCTTGATCACTCGAGAGCACAATGAAGCCACATTAGGTTTATTTATTTATTCATTTTTTTTTTATGT
This sequence comes from Drosera capensis, assembly GCA_001925005.1. NCBI lineage: Eukaryota > Viridiplantae > Streptophyta > Magnoliopsida > Caryophyllales > Droseraceae > Drosera > Drosera capensis. The sequence goes on from LIEC01006118.1 coordinate 26,835, forward strand.
TAGGCTTTTCATCCATGTAACGTCATAGTTTTCGGGGCATTTCCGTCCTTTCACTCGGGCCAACCAGCCTGCTCAGATGCATTTCTCAGATATAAAGTCAGGATGCAGAATGCACAAAGAAGAGTAAAGGAGAACAGGCAATACTCAAGAAATGCGAATGTACTCTAAGAATGTGAAGATCAGCAATGTCCGTTGCTCTTTCTTGATGAGAAAAAGTAAACAGCAGCAGCAAGAAAACTCAAGATTCCAATGTCAACATACCCGCCTAAATTCCCAAGCCAGCATGAATGGACCAGGGACAGGTACACTTGTATTCAGTAGCCCTTCGACATTCGCCCTGCAGTTATGCTGAAAGCTGCTATTCTGAGTATCAAGCTTCCTAATCGCAGATTGGGCCGCCATGATTTTAAACCAAATGCTAAATTTTCAGGTCCTGCAAATTCATACCTGCTTCAGTGTAATCAGCACGAAGAACAGCATTCCATTGCCCTCGATCCTCCAGTGAACCAGGTTGCATTTTCTCGCTATCCAGCATTCATGATTTTTTTTTGCTAGGCACTCTTCTCTGATATGCTATTAATGGCCGCAGAGTGTGGCCGCAATACTACTGGGTGATGGGCACGAGGCAAAGCTATGGCCACTGACGAAGAGAAGGTCAGCGGCAGCCATTCCCATTGCAGCAAAGTACAGACTCGTTGATGCTGTCATGAGCAACTGTATCAACAGCAACATTACTAAGATATATGCTCTCACACAGTACAACTCGACTTCCCTCAATTCCCATCTCTCCAAAGCTTATACCAGTGCAGGCTTAGGGAAAGATGGGTTCGTCGAAGTTATAGCTGCATATCAAAGTCCTGACAACCACAATTGGTTTCAGGTCAGAAAGCATGTTTCCTGTGAAAATAAGACACAAAGTATCCACTTAGAAGCTTTTGCGCATCACTTCATCAGCTTGTGAAACATTGGCGGTTATATGTCAAATGCTTAAAGCTATAAGATATTGTGATTAGTGAAAATCTACACGTATCATGCTCCAACAATCAAACTGTACACAAAAATAGAGACGCAATATATGCAAAGAACCAATAACTATGAGAATAGTATAATGCACATGTTTTATTATTCAAACTGCATAACCTGTAATGATTTCCCCCATTGTTGATAGGGAGATGCTGATGCTGTGAGGCGATGTCTATGGGAGCTGGAAGACTACCCAATAACCGAGTTCATAATCCTTCCAGGTCACCATCTCTACGCAATGGATTACCAGAAACTGATACAATCCCATCGAGTAAACAAAGCCGATGTTACTATATCAGCTCTCGCTTCAACAAATAACCAAGATAAAGGTTTTGGAATTTTACAAGTAAATTCTGAGAATCGGGTACTTCAGCTTATACAGGAAATAGAAACCACATCGCCCAAGGTAAGTTGCAGAGACTATATTTTTGTCGCTGCACCAAGCATACCCTTTTAGCATATGCCTATGCTAGCAATTATTTCTGAAGACGTTCCATGAGTTCTTCATCTATAACCAGGAAAAAGAAGATGAATCACTAGACCCCTCTTCTTTGAAATTTGCAAGTATGGGAATCTATGTGGTGAACAAAGATGTAATGATAAGAATGCTACGAGAATACTTGCCGGGAGCAAACGATTTCAGAACTGAAGTAATACCAGGCATCATATCCCTCGGGCTGAAGGTGCCTATTTATTTACAAATAAACATTTTGTACAAATTGTTTACTTATCATTTATCACTGAGATTTCCTTCAACCAGATATTCCTAATAGGAGTATCATCTTTGTGCAAGAACTAGGTTGATGCATATACACATGAAGGATATTGGGAGAACATGGGAAGCATCAAAGCATTCTATGAAGCCAACATGGAAAGCAAGAGGAGCACTAACATGGGATATAAGTCAGTACTTCAAACTCGGGAAGGGATAGTACCTTAATTGTAAAGGGCACAGACAACTAATGTGAGTTCCTTATCTGATAGCAGCTACTTCGATACAGAATCTCCCATGTACACCATGCCACGCTGTCTACCTCCGAGCAGAGTCACTGATGTCGTAATCACAGACAGTGTAATTGGAGAAGGCTGCCTTCTCAATGTAAGTTTCCACATCTCCAATGCAATATGTCATTATTAAAACCAGGAGGTAAGAGGGAGGGGGTATTTACATTATCCGAAAAATTGGCTATCATTTTCGGATTTGAATAAACAATGCAGGCAATGGGGGAAAAAACTTTTAAGAAAAGATTAGATGCCTAATCTTTCTAAAACACTGATGTAGTTCTAAATGCAGAGGTGCAGGATTATAGGTTCAGTTCTTGGCGACAGGACGAGAATTAGAGATGGAGCAGTCGTCGAGGATTCAGTCATAATGGGTTCTGACATCTACCCAGTAAAGAAAAACCTCATCAAATAGCTGCACCTCAATACTGTTCATGATCTTCTTTACCCATAAGCATTTCATTTTTGTTTCAACTAAAAGGATTTCAGAGAAAAAATAAGCTGGAACAACAAATATGAAATATAACAGTTTAAAAGAAGTTTTTGTAGGTTAGTGGAATCCGAGTTTAACATAAACTACAATCTACAAGACATGACAACACTTTAATAGTGAGTTTGTATATGTTAACCAGGAGGATATGGACCACAGAAGCACACAAGGGATGCAAATGACAGTGCCTATTGGCATTGGGGAAGGCAGTTTCATCAGAAAAGCAATAATTGATAAGAATGCACGAATCGGCAAAAGAGTCATGGTATGTCATACAACTAAAGCATCATAAGTCTGCGTTCTTCCTGTCCTCAATTGCAGCATGAATATCAAAATGAAGACGATCATTCCATTTAATCATTTTTTAAGCGATAGTACCCTGTTTCCTTTCAATAATCTATCTTACCATACATTCCAAGTACCAAAAGTGGAAGAGCATATGTCTCTTAGTTTTCAACTTAATCTCATGAACTTGATGAATGTGGCAGATCATCAACAAAGACAACGTGGAAGAAGGAAGCAGGGAAGCTGATGGTTATTGCATCAATGAAGGAATAGTAATCTTGCTCAAGGGTGCAATCATCCCAGATGATACCATCTTATAACATTCTTCATACAATATAGTACTCCTACATTCTATTGGCTACAAACACCAAACTTTCAATCAAATCATTTATATCAGTTGCAGCCTCACCAACAGGATCGAGAATAAGACCACCATTTCACAAATCTTCCCCAAGCTTGTTCGCACTAATATGTCAACCATGTCATACGTCTAATCTGAGTAACGTTGAACTTGAAATTTAACTATTGAAGAATTGAAAGCAGAAGCTCAGATCATACATACAATGCGAAGTCGATGAATTCAAAAACTTGCCTTCAGTGCTCTTTCCTTCAATGAGGGAACTGCAACAGCCACGATTGCTTCAAGGACGATCAATCACTGCATGAGATTTGGATTCCTGTCACATTTCCGACAACGGCGATCTCCACACACGACGATCTTCACCGCTCAAAACCCTAGACAGTTCCTAAACAGTTCCATTCATCCACACATTCTAATTCAGAGCGAGAGAACTCGTGGATGGAATCAAACGTTGTACCTGAAGCGAGGAAGAAGAGTTCCGGCGAAGCGGCGGCTTCCGTCACCGCCGCAGCCGGTGTCCGGCGACAAGACCATCCGCAGCAGTTCCCAATCTCTATCCCAATAAGACACAGTACAAATTCCCTGCGTAGATTCCCTATACAAGATAATTTCATTTTCATAGATTACCTAGGTCCTTATAAGTCCGTTTTTATTTTGAGACACTTTGATCCATCCTAGTTGTTGACGTGAAATTTGTTTCTTATTAATATGTTTTTTTTGAAGTTATCGTGATACATGTATCATTTCACAAGTAATACATGTATCGTTTTGTTTATATGATCATGAAACAAGAGGTTTTTCTTGAATGGCATAACCAGATGGATAGACAGACATTATCGTGGAAACAAGGGAAGCGAGGAAGTAAGACCACCACGTCAGGATCCATACGTAGGAGTAGCAGGATCCGACAACCTGGCAAATAGTATAATTCCCTCCATAAATCCAATGCGGAAACTCTTTGTACTCCTGCTGATAATTGTCGTTATGTCTTCTTTCTCCAAAGTCTCACGGGATTTTTAGTTTCAGCTATGGACGTCAGTGAGGCTTGCATGTGGTTATCTAGCTTCGATATGTCGAGGGACAGCTTTTCTTTGACGAATGAGGCAAGGTCGAAGCCCGTTTTATCTTGAGAGCCGCTTGATGATAACCCAATCAAATTTTCAACCTCGCCATGCCTTCATTTCCTGATATGTTCCTCAATGGATCCTGGTTTTCGATGGAAGCATTTCTGACCCATGTAAAAGATCCGTTTCACATGGCCGAGAGCTGGGTCTATGATGTCTAAGAACCCCGTGACCCATGAAGGGTCATCCACGACTTCTGTAAGCTGTTACAGATAACAACGCATATATGTTTCGCTAGGCTCATAGTGGATGTCAGCAAGAAGACAGGACTAGCCTACAAAGTCATCCATATTTTGAGATAAACCCATGTTGTAAAGCATCTTGTGGATGACCTCAACACATGAGGTCATCACTAGGTCGACGGGGATTTGAACGCTGACAGTCAAGGCTAAACATAATCCAAGGAAAATTGTCGGCATTTACCTGCTGAAAATAAAGGTAACGGATTTCCTTGCACGCACAGGATTTCCTTGCTCTTCCTCCAAAGCTGCCCATGACCTCCAGGTGATGTAGCTTTGTGAGTTTACACTCAAGGAAGATCTAAAAAGTCTCCTAGCTGCAGAAAGATCTCCAGCCCAAGCCTGCCGCCATTGACCAATGTACAATCCGTTACTATGTCATGAATAAACTACCGAACAAACACGCATTAAAAAAAAGGAAACATAGATCAAGGTTTTATACACATCTGACATCATACATAGAGAAAATCCGAGAATCAGCTAGAAGATCTGAATGGCATAGTTGGCGGACGGTTTCATCACCTGAAGGCAACGAGCGGCAGTAACACTTTTGGAATCAATGGCCAAAACCCTTCGGTACAGTTCTCTAGCGGTGTCTAGGTTACCTTCCTTCCGTTCCATCCACCCCATGCCTAATCAATCCAGGAAAAATTGCTTCAAAATCGACACAGGGTAAATTAACAACATAAATTTCAATGATGCAGTCCCAAGAATGTCTGGAACCAATTAATACAACCACAACAAGATAATCAGAAGTTGCAGGATATATGGGAAGGAATTGCCTTACAAACCAAATTGGTTGATGTCGCGGATCAACTTTAGCAGCACGCCTGAACAATACTCGGGCAAGATCAGGTGATGAATGCTTGTATTCTAGCAGAGCAAGAGACTGAAGGAGGACAGGGTCCTTTGGGTTCATCAGATGACCAATCTGTATAAGATTTCTCGCTAGATCGATTTTGCCAAGGTCAGCCTCAAATAATGCCCAAATATGCCACGCAAATCTGTTCTTGGGGATAGCCTGCACTGCTCTCTGCAATATGGAAAGCGAGCAGCAAGGTAGAAGTAATTTAGACCATGAAAATTGTGAACTCCATATCAAACATGTGATGTAACAGTGCTTATTTATGAATCTACCTCAAATAATCGCCGGGCGGCAACATTATTCTCTAGGGGCACTTACAAGACAACTAGCGCAGCTCTTGGGGTTATGCTTCACGGCCTGTCTGAATAGAGAACGGGCCTCTTCATATCGACCTGCTTTAGCTTCAAGGAGAGCAAGGCTCTGATATACGTATTCGTTTCCTCCACCGTATTTCAGAGCTTTGCTGAGTAGGCTCCTACCCTTCTTAACGTTACCTTGCTCCAGCTCCAGCACTGCCCACCCATGCCAGGCTGAATGTGACTCTTATTAGCAACAGCGGCTGCATCAAATAATTCTCTAGCTTTGTTCATATTCCCGAGCTTATTTTCCAAATCCGCCTAACACTGTCACAAAAGGAAATCGAGAAAACCATTCTCAGCCACAAGGAGGAGCGAAATTTGGATGCCCTTTTTATCATTCGAATTCAAGAGCATCCTTCCAACACACAGCATTTCCAACAAGACCGAATACATCAAACAAGGAACACACACCTGCCATAAATATGCATTTTCGCCTTGAGTCGCCTGGCAACCTTTCTCATATACTGTCCTCGCTTCCTCTAACTGCGACTGCTTTCTCAGGAGCTTCCCCATTGCAACATATGCCCTTCCATCTTCAGGCCAATAATATTCACACTACTTCCTCAAAACACTATTGCAAAATAACAAAACAAGATCAGTATCAACAACCACCAAAGCACTTCTTCCTCAGAGCGCAAAAAGTACAAGGGCTTAAATGTAGCAATCTCCCCGGGAATATGTGTAAGTTGGTTTTCTAGATCGATGACGAAGGAAACAAATGGTAACCCCTCAAGAATATATAAAAATACAGTTTCCTAGTCGATGATGAAGGAAACAAATAGTAATGCCTCCATTCCATGATATATGAAACTTTGACGCATGTGAGTTTGTCGAGGTAGACTTGACTTGCAGTGTGGATCAACCAAACATTGAAGTAAGTTTAAGTTCTGCACTTACGTCGTAGTTTAAAAAATACCGGACATCTAAACTCATTAGAGCTTAGTCTGAGCCCAATTGCAGTGATCATTTCTGCCTAAACATATTATCTTCTTGAGGACGTCAGGAAACATCTTTCCAAACCTTATGTACATCTCATTCGGACTCTGAGTACAAGTTTAAGTTTGAGTACATTCTCATCCTCTCCGGAACTTGTTCATGATCGGATTAACTAAGTTGTTGTTTTTGTATTTGTGCCTAAACCTAAAAGCCTAAGATTAGACATTAAACTCCAAAAACATCTCTTTTACCAGATTACCCATAGTACATCGGTTGAGTTTTGATTTGTTTTATGACACGATCAAACAATTTTTTCCTAAAATTTTCATAAAATATTAATGATTTTTTTAATAAAACACTAATGATATTTTTTGTTATGTAATATAACCTGAACTAAAAAAAATTGAAAAAAATTGAAAACTTTTCCAATTTTAATGAGATTATTGGAATATGTGATAAAAATACATAATTCAAAATATCATTCATTAACATAAATTGGACAAAAATATCAAATGAAACTTTCATTTATATTTTGATACCCATATCAATTTATAAATTGTAAGCCATAATTGTATGAACTGTATATCGTACGCGTGTGAGTTGCAATTTTGATACATATGAATTGTAAAAATCAAAATAGGTATAAAAACGTGAGAAAAACAATTCACCCTTAATATAATAAATAAAACCTTATGAATCAGATATCAAATAAATCAATTGGTTGAATACTGGGATGGATGTAATGACGAGGATGCAATGACTGATGGTCTTTTAAACGAATGGGAATGTTGTTACCAATAAGTATACTACTATTGTATTTATTATATATATTCATAACAAATTATGTTATCATTTTCTATAATACTTTATCCGGGCTATTTAGATTTAATTCACATGAATTCCAAAGAACTATTCATGAAAACAGGTTCATATACAAAAACTTCACACTCCAGATTTGAACACCAATCACTAATCAAGAAATCAACTACCAGAATAATAACTTGTCCAATAGCCAAATCTCCTATACCAAAAAGAAAAAAGAAAAAGTTCTACTCATAACGGAATACGATAACATATTATTTACACATAAATATATCAATTTAGAATCAAATGTGACAATAAGATCATAAATTTGAACCATACAACCATAAGCACAATCGTTGATCCATAGCATAAACAACTTCCATTATACTGTCTTGTATACCTACACCGGTATTTAATTACAAATAACCTAACAATGGGAGAATTTTTTTTCCCATCTTTCTTTTCTGAAAGGATTTTCCTTTCTTCTTCCATTTTGCTTGCAACATTCGAAGACTGGCTTCACGACACCAAGCCACCACGGCACCCGAGTCTCCGGCGCCGATCACCGCCCCTATCGTCACCACAGCCCTCGATCTTCCCTTGCAACGGCACATAGCATCGATGATGATCAAAATCATCATCATGACATAGAACTTGAAGTTGATCGACTGAGGCAGCGGAGAGTGATTCGTATTGCATGTGAGTTCGCTTGATCTTGATCGAATTGAGTATGAATGGGATGAGACCTTCCATGGTTTGAGAATTCTAGGGTTTGATCTTGGAGAAATGAGATTGTGCTGGTGATTTGTTGGTTGTTTAAAAAAGGTAAG
>LIEC01006119.1:2500-29600 GCA_001925005.1 Drosera capensis
CGACCTTTCATTTGACGTTATATATACATCACACTATTTCTGTTTATCCCATTACTCATGTTTATCTACATATATTATATTATTTTATAACAAATAGCTAATTCAAGATATCAATAACTAGTTCAAATCAGATCGATTATTCTCTCTGTTTCAATATGTATATATTTTGTCTCTCTGTTTCAATATGTATATATTTTATCGTATGCATCTTATATATATATAAGATTTATTTTTTTTATCAAATCACGTATGCATCTTATATATATATAAGATTTATTTCTTTTATCAAATCACGTTTGATTCTTCTGTAATATGTATTAAATTGAAATAAATATTTTATATAATAATTAATATTTCACGATAAATTTATAAAAAAAATTATATTTGATAAATGGATAGGAATCATTAGGACGGAAGGAATAACAACTAGTCTTGGCTATTGTTGCAAATACTAACAAATACTAGTGCTAGTCTTGACGATTGTTTATGGCAACATTGAAGATTCAATCCATCACTGTACTGATTCACCAAACTTTTTTTTTTAAAGGTCACCAAACTTTTTATCCAAGTAGAAACCCAAATGTCATGACAGAATCGGACGGTGGACAATGTATAAGCGCAAGTCATTCTAAACATATTCATACCAGAGTACACCAAATAACACACTCCTCGCCGTTCGACAACTCCAGAACTCACAATCATAGTAACTCCAGAACTCACAATCATAGTAGAATTCATCATCGGCAAACTCCAATCTCCAGCAGCTCATACTACATACGAGGACCCTTCATCGATTTTTCAAAAGCGAACACAGATCATTCTAAATGCAGCAATGCGATGGACGACAAATTAACACTGAACATAAATCAAGCTCACAATGCTTCCGTCTTAAACAAAGACATGATCGCTGCCAAGCACAAAGGTTTACTCAAGAGTCAGGGCGGAATCGGTTTTTAGCAAATATGCATCAATGTGGCCAAATCCTAAGCTAAGATACAGAACACATCCAAATCCATATGCTAAAGCAAATAAGTGCAGCTCACTGCACATATTTATAGAACCATGCACAAAATACAAAGATGATAACAAAAAGAAAACCAAGTTCACAACACATGCAATTAACAGACCAAAACTAAACAGAGAACTCTGCATGATCATGTTAATCCTCTACAAACCTTTTATTGTTCTAAAAACCATAACCTTAAACACCATCTTCACATTCGATTCATCGCTTTATTTCTCTTCAAGTCCTGCCGCCACCTTCCTGCTGTGCCTTGGTCTGGATAGTCTGCCCGACCTCCTTGATCTTCTGACCGCCGTACCCAGCCACATCCTGCATCCTCCTCTTTGCGTACTCCATCTGCTCCGGCACTGACCTCCCCATCACCCCTTGCACATACTCCACAACCCTCGCCAGCGCTGACAACCCCGTCAGCCCCATCGCGCCAGAACTCAGGAACCCAGTCACTGCCAAACCCAAAAGAATCGCGGCCGGGACAAGGACAGGACTGAACAGAAGAAAGAGTGGTGTTGCAAGGGCAAGACCGATGAGGGACCCTGCCAGGATGAGCCCGGCAAGGGCGAGTAGGGTCCCGCTAACAGGAAGCAGAGTGATGACTGCCAACACCTGGCTCGTGGACGGGCCCTGGCGGCCGCCACCTTTTTGAGGGTGGACCTGGAGCTGGTGCTGGGGACGGTCACGATCGCCACGGTCACGGTCAGCCATCGGACGGTGGTGATTTTGGTCGCCGGTGAAGTGTTTCGAGGATGAGAATGAGGAAGAGAAGTGTGATTGTGCAGCGGTGAAGAGTGGTGTTCGATGAGTATAAATGTAGGAGGATGAAGAGCAACGTGGAGGACAGGTGGTGAGGTGAGGACTTGCATGAGAAACATGTTTCAGTTTCTCTGCTTATCGGTTCTGTGTCGGGGAATGGAATGTGACGAGGCTTTGGTTCTTTCTTTTTCTGGATTTTAGGGGGCTTTTTATGTCTGTTACGAGTTAATGTTGTGATGCATGCAATGAAAGGAAGCTGCATTTTATCTGGCTTTTCTTTCTAGGGAAATCAACAGTTGCTATTGCTAATCATCAGATTACTTTCATCTTCATAATTCCAGATCAGAACATCTGATCATATCATCAGTTTGCCATCAAACTGCACTACACTGTAAGAAAAATAATGTATTAGTTGTTGAGGTTGTCAGCTATTTTACCTCAATGCAAATTGAGTACAGGGTCTTCGGGACGACGCCCCGCCGAGTTGCAGGGACAACATCCCATAGCCCAAACGTAATATTTAATATGATGTAATCTCATGTCTATGTGATTATGTCTGTGTAATCTCATAGCCCAAAAGTTACAAGGAATGAAAAGGCGAGGCGCCACGCAGCAGAACCCATGACTTCTTGGAGCTCCTGAGCACAAGCTGGAGGCCGTGCGACGGATTCCCTGGTTGTTGGAGTCACTGGAGATGACCTGGTTCAGGCCGTGCGTAGGAGACACACGTAGTGCTTCGGACCAATCGATCTGATGAGTTAAAGATTGATCTAATAGGATATGCAATCCTCTCCACACAACGCTTTGCTATCACGGCATGTGATGTGTTATGGGTTTATCTTCTTATGCTCGGGTTTCCATGTTAATTCATATATCGATTATTGTTAATTATTTCGATCTATTATCTTCAATCTTTTCACCAACGTACCTTGATTGCAATAGAAGCACTCAAGTATTTCTGACTTTTAGAGGGTAAAAAACAAACGAGCCATGACAGTAAGAGTTAACTTGGTTCCCTAGATCGTGTCCTATATAGCAACTATACACTTCCTCCTCAGTTAATGGTTGAACCTTCCCCTCAAAATCCTTCCCCGTGAGTCCGTGACATTTAAGACTTTGTTCTACCTCGTGAGATAAACAGGGTTGAAACTAATTACTAGCAGATAGCAGACCAGCACTTTCGCATGGAACCTTAGTTCGTTTTCAAATCTCTCCAACACAAAGCGCTCCCCAGGAACTATAATGCTGGTGACAATGCATTCAGATTTAGCGGAAGGTTTACTACCTGTCCTCCCAGCTCGATGCAGATAATGGATGGCAGACTTCGGCAAATCATAGTTGTATATATGCGTGGTTTCTGGTAAGTCGAGTCCTCTAGCTACAAGATCCGTTGCCACGATAAGGAAGGACTCTTTTAGTCTCACGTCCTAAATAAACACATGGAAGTGGTTTGATTAGGCTTCGACGAGCATATATACAGGGACAGTACAGAAGAAGGATATGAGCGTAGATTACCGCTAGCGAAACTGCACGCGAATTGAAGTTCATATCTTCATCCAAAAGCACGATGTTCATATCGCAAGTGTTTTTCGTCTTTTCAGACTATAGAACAGGAACAGAAACTATTCCATATATAAAATGAACAGAAGCCTCAGCCTCAGCACCCAAATAAGCATACAGCCATGCTGTTACCCTATAAATTCGTTTCAAATAATCGAACTTTAGCTCTCACATTCCCATATAATCATAAAGCTTGACATACACTATACACAGGTGACAGGACTCACAAAGTGATGAGAGACTAGTAAGATAAGTTGATAAACATTTAGTATCAACAAGCTTGATCCTTCACCCACGCCGATATCCTTTCAGTCTCAACATAACATGCACGTGATTAATTATTTCAGGAAATGGATATTTTCAGGCCAAATCGAGCAGCAAACACACAATTCAGCCATACATCTCCACAAAATAGCCACATTTTGCACACTTACACTAGGGTATTAGAGTACTAGCTAGTTGGATTATCCATACATAAACAGAACATACAGAAAGCAGTAACCTGTTCATTGACGAAAATGATGGCAGACTTGGGTGCATCCTGTAGCAAGGATATCGAAGTTTGATCCCTCCAGTCTTTGGGGCATGTCTGACAAAGAATCCGCACAATGTTTATGTAGAGAAGGGTAAAACTACTACAAATATGAAGACACAAGCATAGTGAGATTCACGCCACAGCTAGCGTGATATTAGAAGGGGAAAACCCTTTGTACCATGTATCGATGTTGTATGCGTGTAGGAATCAGCTCAATGGGATTTACATGGACATGAACAACATTATCCTGCCAACAAGTTCAAGTTGAGAATGAATAATTCATAAAAGAAGGCATTCAGGTGGAAGTGAATCCATCCGAGAAAGAATTCCAAGATAAAATCTGCACACATCTTTGCCCATTTCTGTTTAATACAATCATGCATGAAGCGTCTGTGCTGAGGGATAGGCACTTGTGAAAAGTGTTTGGCGGGTGCTGCTCGATGAATATGTGGTCAGTAACTTTCAGAGGGCGCTTACTTGCGATGCAGAACTGAAAATGGAATCAACCTGGACAAATGGATAACAGAAGGCTTATAATAATAGCAAGGACAGTAGTTTCACTGTGACCATACGTGCATCCCAGTTGGGAAACACGATCTAGTATGTGAACTATGAGTATTAACTTAGATAGGGCGGGATGGACAATAAACTCTATGTTGCTCAAGACTCCATATGGTTGAAAAAGCTCTTGCATGAGCTGCTAAAAACATGAAGAAACTGCCAAGGGAAGAAACTCAATCACCTCATCAACCACCAGCACCTTAACTGCGTTGAGATTGAAAACATGCTTTTCAAGCATTTGACACAAACTAGTTGCCACCACTATAGTTGGAGGCTCAGCCTGAACAATTCAAGGAAAAGGAAAACTATACATATCAGAAAAAGCATCTACTATCTTTAAAAATCCATGCACAGTGCTCAGTCTCCTGACATCAAACAAGCCGACACAGTTTCTAACAGAAAGTTAGAACAAGCACCTTCAACCACACTCGGTCTTTTCAACATTCCACCGTCTAGAAGAGCCATAACAGTGCATGTTTTCTGCTTGGATTCAAGATCTTCTGACTTAACAGTCAACATTCTTGCAACTTTAGTTACCTTGTCAATAACAGAGAAACAAATCACCATTCAACTAATCAAGGCCAAGAGCTCATGTATAGTAATTTAGAGTAACCTTAAATGGTTTATTTCTGACTAGAGTGGCATCACTACTACATCTTGAGAGGATCACAATTTAGCTCAATTTCTTTGATCTTAATGGTGCCGCAGATTCTTACTTGCATGCCAAGTTCCCTCGTGGGAACCACAATCACTGCTTGCACAGCCGACCATTTAGGGTTGATAACTGAATATATCGGTACAGGTAAGTCAGGGTCTTCCCAGAACCTGTCTAAAGGATGAGCCAGAGAAGATAGATGGTTAAGGTACTTGTCAGTATTAAACCAACCCATGGAAACTTGCAAATAAGATCTAGAAAATATGGAAATTTCTCATCCACGAGTGATGACAAGAAACCTTGCAAATACGAGGAGAGGGATTAACCTGTGCATGAAGGATACAATCTTTGCCAGAAAAAAAGCACAGGGAGAGCTTGTTCTTGTACATCCGTTGGAAAAATAAATCCTATCTCCTCCAACCTTCAATTTTGGAACATCTTTTATCAGTTACTTTATAACTCATCACTTCACACTTTATCCATATGTAAAATTCAGCATCCAAAACTCAGGAAGAAATTGAACACCAGGCAGATCTCTCAAAAGTGAGTCGAAAGAGTCGACAGCTAAACACCCTAAAAAAACTCATCACTTCCATTCCTTTCTCTCGCTCTTATCGGACCGTTTAACCAGCAAAGCTACTCCATTAGTCCAACATTACTTGTTACCATTGGTTTTATAACAGAGATATAAAACTGTTTTGACGGTACACCAGCAGGACTCAAAATTTTTCTGGATACTCAAACTTTTGACCGTCGAGTATCCAAACTTTCAACTATCGTTCCTAGATTTCCCCAGGTGAGTATTTGAATTATCAGCGTCCACACACACCTAGGTTTTGAACTCCAGAAAATAAGAATCTATCAATACTCTGATCAGACTAACAATCATTGCAAGGACAGATACGCCAGCACAAGCTGCAGGAGTAACAAGTTTAACCTGCTGCAGCAATCACTACTCAATCCACTACCTATCCGTTGCCATCTCGGCTCCTTTGGAAGATTAATGTCACCAATTCAAGCACACATCAGTCATCACTAATCTCAAAACTAACAAGCTTGATTTCACATGTTTAAGTTGCTGCAGCGATCAACTCTCACTCCGCCAACTATTCCTCATCATCTCGGAAATTCACCAATTCAAGCACGGATCATCAGACATCACAGATCTAATAACCGAAACAACATTGTCGAATATCTAATTCCACAACAAGCAGCCACAGCAATGCAACAATGACTTACACAACACAGAACACATTAGAAAATAAACAAGAACGAGAGGAGCGAAACCACCACCTGCGGAGCACGTGCTCGGGGACGTGACCGTGGCAGATTTGTCGAAGCGTCAAATCAGACTCCGACCCATCGCCATCGTCATCGGACTTAGCAATCGAAGGAGATGATGCGAGAGATGATCTCGGAATTCGCCGAAGGACGGAGACGGAGACGGAGGTGGAGGTGGAGAGGGGACGAGTCCGGCGAGGAACTGATCAGAGTCGGCTAAGGTTTCCGTCTCCGACGAAAGATAGGCGAAGGAGAGAGTTCGATTCGGTGGCCGGAGATCGGAGGAGTTGCGGAGCAGAGAGCGCCGCGGCGGCCATGGGGAACTGTTCTCTCACTCTATCGAAGTTAACCTGCAACCGCCAAGGGGCTGTTGAAAGGGAAAGACCCAAATAGATTTATGTATCGGCCGAGTGAATTTGTGACTAATCTCACGTAAAATCATACCTGATTATATTGTTCGATCTAATGTTAAGATTAAAAATATGATTAATCATAAATATTTTTTTCTTTTTGTATTGTTAATAGGTTATTAGTTTTTGTTTTTAATATGAATTATCCATTTCTAACCAATACTATGTTAATCCAATCAATTAATAACTTAGTTTCATCTAAACAGATTTCAAATAAATTTAATCGATGATGAAAACCGATATATGTAATGTTTTATCTCCTCTATGGATCCTCTCGATTTGAAAATAAACAATTACATTAAGAACGACGAAGGAATTAAGCACAAACATAATCAGCCACTTTCCCCCTAGGTTGCCACCTTCCTATTCAACAATAATGTCTTCACTCTTCAGACATCACATAATCAAAATATTTCTAAGTCCATTATTTTTTCATTAAATCACAATATCTCAAGCAGAGTGGAGAAAACCAATGCTCAGAATCTGCGTTCTAGTACATAAAGACATGATTCTGTATCACTAACACTTTTTCCCACATAACGTACTCAATATGCCTTCTTAGAATGCCGCTTTGCAATATAATTATAGAATCTCCAAGTATGATACAGTCCAACAAATCGTGCAACTCCTCCAAAAATCACTTCGACGAGTGTCATCAGGAGCGAAGACTGCGGAGATAAACCAGCTGTTGTCGTTGACAGTAAGAGTCCCTTAGCGTTGCAGATTACAATAAAAAGCCCTCGTTTGATGCCATCGATCGATTTCCTTGCAACCTCGTCGGCTGTCATCGACCGTGATGTAGCTGTTATGTAGCTCGTAATATGAGGCCTACTCATTCTATCTGCATATATGTCAAAGGACATGTAATTAGTTAAAACAGTGAAATTAAAGCATGATCGAACCAGCTCCAGGACATGTTTAAACCAGAATTATAATAAAACCAGATTGATCTCTGCTTCAAGGAATAGGGAATAGTAGTCAAAATTTTTCAGTCAGCTTGCGAACCTTCGATTAAGCCAGGGGTTTCAGTGTCGGGAGGGCATATCAATGAGACATAGATGTCATCTGCTATAACTTCTTGTTGCAGTGCCTCGGCAAGTCCCCGTAACCCGAACTTAGTACAGCAATACGCCGCATATCCATAAATGCCCACCTAAAGAAATCACAGAGACATACAGATAAGTTGAAATAGATGTCTACTTGTCGAGAATTGACCATTATTCGCAGTTGAATTGATCATTTACTTGTCGAGAAGAGTCGTGCCATCTTCTGTATTGAAGTCTTTTTCTATTGTGCTATGCATTATATGGATCTCATTACAAAAGTTCAAGTTTCAAGGTTAATTACATAAATAATTATTTTCTCTGTCTTATAAAAAATATAACACGTTATATCATCACTGCATAATTCAACACGTATTTTGAAAAATTTTGTTATTTATTTTAACGACGTAAAAAATTATATAGTTGAATTAAGATTGAAATACATATAATTTAAATTATCTTTATTATTACATCATAATTTTAAATAAAATAATATTTAATCATCTCACAAATCATTCATATCTTTAAATAATTTCATTACTAACTAAGTTAACCGTGTGTTTTCATACAGTGTTTCGTAACGTTGTTGTCAATGGGCAACAATTTCCACTTCCCATGCCATACCTGACCAGCCTGCGAGGACATGATGGCAATACACCGGGGCCCACTCCCCCTCTTCCTTCTCATCTCCGGCAACGCAGCCTTTATCACATTCATTGTTCCCATCAGATTCGTCTCCACTATGCTCCTCACCTGTTAGCCACATTACAACTCCGTAAACGTCCTAACAATAAATAATAATCAAAATATTATAATATCTGTGCATGTGCATGTCAATATTCGCCGTATTATGTTTAAACAAGGTATCGTGGTTTTTAACAATTAAAATTACCTCATCCAACTCCATCCCATCAAGCTCCCCAGCCCGAAACACCCCATGATTACAAACCAAAACATCAATGGGCCCCGCCTCCTCGACAGCCCTCCTCACTTTCTCCCCGTCCCTCACGTCGACGGCGTAGACGGCGGGGTCCATGCCCGTGAGATCTTGGATCGAGGACCTGGCATTCTCGAGCCTTGAGGGGTCACGGGCGAGGATGGAGAGCTTGGAGGGGCGCTCGAGGGCGACGAGGCCGGCGAGGGATAGGCCGATGCCGGAGGAGCCGCCAGTGATGAACACGTGGCGGGATTTGAGGGGGATGAGGAGAGGGGAAGGGTGGAGGAAGAGGCGGAGGAGCCGGACGACGAGGAGGAGGAAGAGGAAGAGGAGGAGGTAGAAGGGTGGAGTTGGCATTGTGGTAGAAGTGTAGTGTGCGAGTGTGGCGGTGGTTGAATATGGTTTCGGTAGTTATATGGAGATTGTTGCTTCCTTTATATAGTACTAGTAGTATGTAGTCAGGGACTTAGGGTGTACTTCAGATCTTTCAAGTTTCAACCTAACAGGAAGGAAAATGAGACGCACAGTCTAATCTTTTATATGCGAAGTGTTATGTTTGTGATGTTACCGTGATTATTTCTTGATGGGTTATTGTTAAGATAGAGAAAAAGTGTAATTTTCCATGGACATTTGCTCAGTCTCATTGAAGAATCGATATCTGAGACCATCGAGGAATACAAAACTATACTTTGAATCCCCTGGATTAGCCCTCATGTTGAATGTAAGCATCAGTTATAACCTATGTAGTTTAACTCTCTTCAAATCGTTGGTATGCCAACGATGAGATTTGAACTCTGATAACCTGCGGTTATATAGTTGGACCAGACAAATCAACAACCTTAGGACAAGGATAGAGATGTAACGTGCTGTGATAATAAATTCGTCCTCGCTCTCAATTTACATATCCTACAACTAACAACAGTACATAGAAATTTATGGACTGTTGCATTGATGTCTTTCTCCATTACTATGAGCAACTGCAATTCAACATATTCACGTTCTTCTTCTCAGTCCTAGAAGAAAAGCTCCAAATCACAAACACTATATGAGCTAGATATCATACCATGCCGCATGAAACATGCACGTATGCTTACTTTTCTATAGTATCGATGCCGAAAATACTGAAAACTACGCTCAGAAACCAGAACAAAAAACCCAAAATCTAACAATGGAACAACGATATCATTAACCTCGGGACTTGATTCGCTGCCAGCTCCAAGAATCTAAGAAGTTCATCAAACTCTACTTCTAAGCACTATATCGAAAGGCATATGAGACAACGAGACCAATTGTTGAGAAGCTTAAATGATCAATTATCACCAATTGTCACTTGCAAATTGTGGTGCGGTTATGATAATTTATAAGATGGATAACTAACAAAGAAGTCGACATCCAAGCCTCACCGTGGAGCAGCAGCAACTGCGGTATTGACAAACATTGCTGTGGTCTGAAGATCCAAAACTAGAGAAGTTTAATTCATCATCAGAAGAAGACTTATGCAGCGCCAGCCATCTCATTGTCGACTCCTTTGAAAACAACCCTTAGTTTCCTTGAAGTAGACGACTTTCCGCTCTTCCCTGTCATGCCAGTTGCACGGAGAGTGTCTTTTGGGATCTGACCCATTAGGTCGAAGAGTGGTTGTGTGAGGTTCGGCCGAGTCATCTCTTCTAGTACTGGAGGCGCCTGCATGTACAAGTGATTCCCCTCGTGACTGACACTCACTTTTGACATGTGCAGCTTCGGATGCTCTTCGACGAGCCCAATGAACTGTTTCAATCACAATATGAACACTAGTGAGTAAAGGAGGACATATACATGGAAATGTTTCTCAAGCCGTTGTATTAGATCTCGCTCCAGGGATCTACGGACCAGCTCATGAGTTTTGTCTAACATGTCAGGTAAAACTTGAGCTGATGATCTCAATCTAGACCAAACGGAAAGTGGAATTTCGCGAGCCAAAGGACAAAGACACTCGTGAATTAATGCATCCAAGTACACAAGTACCCCCAAACGGACCAAACCTCAGCTCAACTATCAGTTGATCGAAACTACACCCATTGAGAGGACAGATTCTTGAGTGAGGTCATAATTCATCACATGGAAAAGTAGAAGTGGTGGCACAAACCAATTATAGATTGCCATTTCTGTTAGAACACCAGAGACACCAGTAAAGGGACAGATCCCAGAAGCATGAATATCGAAAATACATATGGCCGTATGCCTTCATACACTATTATGGATGTTCCATACCACGAATAACATTTGGAAAACATAACACAAAAAAGAACTGCTCTCGTAGTAGACTAAGTAACAATAATACATGAAGGGGACGAGATGCATGAAATTGTTGGTGAAATTACTATGATAAGAAACTGATAAGGAAAAACCAAGTAATAAGCAACAAACCTCCTTTAAAGTGACTGAAGGATCCAACTCGATAAGAACACCTGGGCCACACACGAGACAGTCTTTCTCCTTCACGAAATCAGTTACTTCGATATGGAGACCTTCAACGCCATTGTAACTACAAGCACACATAAAAAAACTAAGTTCAACATCAAACTCCATGGAATAAGAAACGAAAGAAATTTTGCATTAAGAAAGACGCACGTCATATAATTGGATAATGCTTTACAGCATCCAGATGCAATCTTTAGAGTCTCCAGCGTACATGCGGCCGATATGATAGCATTTGTTGAAGCAATAGCTGGTATGATATTTTTTACGACACCCTGTGTCATTTCCGAAAATTTAGAAGAATAGTAGCCTGAGAAACCATATTATGAAAAATTACAGGTTCATTCCGTATACCTGTGTGAAAGAATATGTAACTCCAGGGATGCCAAAAAGCTCAGCTCGCTTCAAAGCCTAGAAAACACAGGGAAAAGAGTATTCTAACAATGAGAGAAAAAAAATACGTCTGAACTTTCAATTCAAAGATATCCTTATGCCCACCTCATTGTAGACCCATTGCATATGATCTGGGTTATCAGGGTCAAAGGCTTTACCACTATGAACCTGCACATCATTACTAAACAGATCATCCAAAGCATTCGATAATCAAATAATACAGTAACCGGATCCGGCACCAAAGGTTCTTGCTCACTGCCAGTAAGAAGAGAAATTCCTATATAGCCTTACATCACAGCGCGATAGAAGGTTCCATGAAAGTAAAAGTAAAACACATCACTAAACCACTCATGGCATGAGTATGTTCCCAGAAAACTGTTCTAGTCCCTCTGTAGCCATCCAATTGAATTATGATACGAAAATTCTGAGCCATAGAAACCAACCTCATCCCATTTGATCAAGTGCGCATACTCAATACAATGAGCAGCAGTTCTAGGCGTCTCGGCAAGGGTGCATAATGGAAACTTCACTTGAGGAGGGAAGAGCCAGATGGTGCACTCAAAACACGGCGTGACACCTGGTATGATTACCCTAGCATGTCCTTTGAAACCTTCGGTTCCACCGTCCACCATGGGCTTAATTGTCTCTTCTTTGGGTTTGTCATCAGAGTCATATTCTGGAGTATCATAAAAAAATATCAAGACAAAAGTTGGTGACAGCACAATCAACCACCATAAACTTTTCTAAATAGAATGGTTCAACAATATCCTTGTAAAACAAAGTGCATAGAATAAGTACCTAAGAAACCACAAGCCACAGAATTAATATAGCTACGAGCCTCTACGGAATCAAGACCAAGGACTATGATGTTGAAGTCGCTATAGAAATCAATCTCTTTATCCTCAATGCGGCAGAAATGTGGAACAATATGTACCCCATTGACTCTTTCCATCACTCGCTTTGCTGCTACCTCAGCCTTTGGTTTCCCCACATCTTCAAGTCTACGATAAAAAGTACGATCCAGGTTAGCCAAATATTACCAACGAAGTAACGAGCAACGACTGCAACAATAGCAGGATGCCAGAAGTCGACACTTCTAAAGGAGAAACTTTGAAGCCCATCACGGGAGACAGCAGACAACAATCCTAGCAGCTATTATACTATTATACTCAACTATTAACTTGCCTAACGAGGAAAAGTATATTCCATTCTCACTGAATATATTATCACTACCAGTCATAATGAATAACTATCTTTATTTTAGAGATGTGGCTACTATGGTGACAGAGCTCCATGTCCACAGAGTCTAGCTTCATTGAAAGGAACAACACAGGGAAATCAGGCAATTATGCTTATAGAGCTTCATGTATAAAAAGAGTGACAATTAGGCATCCAAATGCTTATTTTTCTCACTTCTCATGGATAAGCAGGACGATAAACAGAAAGACAAGATTATGTATAAGAAACTTAGATAAGAACCCTCACTTCTTATGCTACTGATTTGTCAAATAAGATCCGATGACTCGTCAAATAAGATTCCCATTGAACCACCACTACCAAAAAAGTATTCTGGAGTGAGAGACAAGATTTCTTCATGGACATTCTCCTCCTTCACTTATCTTTCGTCTGGAAACTCCTCCTTCCGGAATTGAGACTATGCTTAGGACAATGGTTGAAGATCTTAATACATGTCCTTACAGGTGAACAAGAATCTCTTTAATCTACATGGCAATAACCTCAGTCCTGGTGCTTGCATTATTTAACCTCAGTCCTGGTGCTTGCATTATTCCTTGATTTTCTATTCGCTGGTAAATGTTGCATGCTAAAATCTCAATCACTTATCCCATGTGCATACTTCAATATTTTTTTTTTTTTTTTTTTTTTTGCAGTGTTATACGGAGTATTATTTAGTGAATCATGGATACTATCAACTAACCTCAAAGTACAAAAACATGCTGGTCATTTGGCATTGTTTACACTTTACGATTACTGATATAATCCAAGGGCACAAAAACATTGGGAGAATTTCCTGTAGATCTTACTCCATATATCCTACTCCACACATCCGAACAGGCTACATATTTCAAGCTCCTATTAAACCTTGCTATTGCCAATCATCCTAATCTGACTTGCATGGGATGACATGAAAATAATTAAGGTTTTTTTTTTTTACTTCCAATGCCATCTGAATCTGATGAAATTCAACATGATCAAACAAGTCTCTATTTATGAAAAAATTTCAAATCACATGCTATCAGACTACATCATTCAAACGCCAATAGTATGGCACGAATACTCCTGGCACTAGAACCACATAACAAACTTCAAGTCCATCAAATGGGCATCCTAGCATGATACCATGTTTAGCTACAACATATTAAAACAATTCAAGACAACATATTCTTCAAACAAAAACAAGCTAGCATCTTCACAACAAAGCCAGTAAAATAGTAAATCTCAGCTTAAAACCACATAAGTTTCCATCACGAACCATAGAGCCACACAAACCTGAACAGAAACTGCCGGTTAAGATTCGACACCTCGATCCGATCCATATCAATAACCTCCAAGTTCCTAAACCCAGACAAAGCCAAGTCCTTCAACAACTCGCATCCCAACCCACCGGCCCCAACCACCAAAATCCTCGCATATTCCTGCAAATCATCTCTCAACTGCACAAAACAACCACACCCATCAATCCCAAACCCCACAAAATCCCAACCCTCAACCCCAAACCCTAATGCGCACAACGTGTTCGACAAAATGCCCCACTCAAAAAAACAGAATCAGAGCCCAATTCTTCACCTCTATGCCAGGCTCGAAATTGGGTCCAACGAGATGCCCTTGGCGCAGCAAGAGCTTGTCTAGATCGCGAGTTTTGCTGTTGATGGTGGAATCGGTCATTGTGAGATCGGTGTTTGTGGTGGTGGTGAATTGATCGTCGGCGTCGGCGAATTCGATGTCTGTAAGCATAAAGATGAAGTGGGGTGTCCTCAAAGCTTGATTTTGACGCTGTTCATGGAGTGGTGAATTGTGATGAGGTGGGATTTACGGTGATTTTGAGTGTCACGGTGAAGGGGAGAAGTGGATTAGGGCTTTGTTTTTTTGTTTGGAAAATAAGAGAATGGGCAAGTATCTAATGATGGTAAAATTGGTATATAAATCTTTGTCACAAGTCGATTATGAGTTAATCCTTAACTTCTTTGTAAAGTTATTTTGCTTGATTGCATTATATTTTCAGTCTCAAAAGACTGGCAACTACTACATCCATTCGTTTCATAACTATTAAAACGATACGATAAGATTTTTCTTATTTTTTATGACGTTATAAATTCAATATTGAAATACGTGTTTTATATTATGTATAAAAATTATCTATTTATATGATTTCAAAATATACACAATATATCTTATTTAATAATCTTTTCACATAAAAAATATCAAACTAATCATTATCAGTCCACTATCTCTTTTTATATTATTATAATAAACCCCACTAACATTGAAAAATATTTTTTTATCATCAAATTTCATACAAATTCAACACACATATAAAATCATGTGTCGATTTAATATGTTGTTTATAATATGGAATGAAGGGAGTATAATTTACAACATCTACACAAGAACTCAATTCCTTAGCGGCAGAGCTCATCTCTTTACCTTCTAGCTTTACCAGAAACTAACTGTAATTTGCTCCCGAACTCTATTCCTATCTTGATTAACATCAGTCACCTATAACAAAAAGCCAATACGCTGTATTACCAGACAGGAAAAATTCTTCTGGCCTGTAATCAGCCGCTAGTCACATTGCTTCTCAATCTTTGGGGCATCGTCTGATTCGATGTGCCCTTAAGAAACAATGCAAAAAGTAACTCGTTCCAGATATCAGGAACCCCAGGCAGACACCAATGGCTGCAGTCCTGCCTGTGGAGCGCAGCCGGTTGGGAATGCAGATAGTATACTGATGCATGACCGTCTTTCCTCCTGTAACTCATGTCTGTTATGTTCAACAGAACTATATCCTTGGTTTTTGGTAGCTGGGAGCGATTGGACAGCACATCGACAACAATGTTAAGCTTTGACTGGGACGGTGATGACCATGAGCTCGGCTCGGGCTTTGTCTCCAAGTGGCAAGCTCCTCCAGTTTTCCAGTCCCCTCCTCTGAAAGTAAAAATCCAGCTTGTATCAGTTATTCTTGGATACCAACATAATTCCCTAAAGCCATTTCATATAGACAAACTATCTGTTATCTTTGGGGTCTAAAGCTTCTGATAATCTAGCAATTTAAAACGCAGTTAGCCAAGCAAATCGTACTGTTAATCTTTCAGGATTTGCCTATGGTATGTATAAAGAGCTGATTCATCAACCATGGAAAGACTACAAACCTGAAATGGACTGGTGCATAGCTACGAAAGAAAACTTGGGTCTTGGCCGTGTTTACTTCTTTATTGATCCAGTCAAGGACGGTAACTATGGCCCTTCTGTATGCGCTATCAACGTCCATATCCATCTTCAACTTTGATCCTTCCTGAAAATAACAACCACTGCACACAAGATTCGAACTCCATGTCAGCTATATCGCCTTAACAGTAAAAGACAGGCCCCTAAGCATAACATAGAAACTACCTCTTAATGGTCTTCTCACGGTTCCACCAATGGCCAGTGTTGAAGACAAGAATGTCTGCGCCCTTCCACTTTCCGGAGCTCCAGTCCATGACATCCAACCTCAATGAGTACTTCACCTTGCGTGGAGACTGAGCAGGAGGTCGGCCCTGAACCACGACATAAGGAGCTCGATAGTACTCCACGGTGCAGTTATACTCCTTGATCTTGAACACTAGAAATCCCATGTGCTTCGTGATAGGATTACCATTGACTTCGTAGATTGAGCTCTGATCCCGAACACCAGAAGCAAGCATGCATAGAGCGGATTCCCATTGGTTCCGTCCTATTGAGTCCCCAACAAATACTACTCGTTTGTTCCGTAGTTTCTCCAATATCAGCTTCGCATTAAACCTGTCATATACACTCATCAATAAGAATAACCAACTCTATATTTCATCACAGGAACTCATGGGAATGACGCCACACATATATAGTTCATACACTCTGAAGATTTACCCAAAAAAACAAGAACAAGTCAACTGTTTCATAAAATTAGAAAAAGCACAAGATGCAACGCGTAACCATAGCTCACAATACTTGGAATATGTTTTTGTTAGATTAAAATGCTTTCTATGATCACTGAAACATAGAAAATGACCTGACAATGATTCTTGAACTACTAAAAGTTCCTTCATAATCATATTCTAAATGCAGTCAGTATTTGTACTGTTAGCCTATCAATGCTGGTTTAGAAAAATACTCTAAAAGGCAACCTTACACGTATAACACTATACAATAAGTAAATTAATCTAGACTGAGAAATTCTTGAAACTCAACTCTCAGAACCAATAATCAATTATCAGATTCACAATCAGAAACAATAATCAATAATCATCTCTAATCTGATCTAGCATAGTCCTACAGCAAAAAAAAACTCAACTCTTTGCCATGTTCACACATCACGGATCATTCATTCAATTATCCAGATACCAATCCGACATATTAGTCATCGATTCATCGATACAGGACCGAGAATAATGGCTTTTCAAGCAACGATTCGTACTTAACCATGACCGACTCCGATTTTGATCCAGCAAACTGTCAAGAACTAATAACAACAAGTGAAGGAAAAGTATAGAAACGAACTTGGGCAAATTGCAATGCTTAGGCTGCCACCTCCACTTTATATACATATCATCAGGCCTCCCATTCTCAGAACACCTAAACCCTCCATCCAAAAATGCACAATCCTTTGACATATACAAAGGATACTTCTCATCCCACACCCAATCACCATCAAACACATCACACCCATCGCTCATTTCAACCAAAACCTCAACTTCACCCCTCAAATCCACTGACGCATTGGCTTCACCCTTAAAGTCCACTGACCTATTGGGATCATCCCTCAAATCCACATACCCATTGAAATCACCCCTCGATTCCACTGGCCCATTGGGAACATCCCTCAAATCCACTGACCCATTAACAGCAACAACATCGAACTCAACCCCAATCCCACTTTGATACTGAACTGGAATCTTGAAAACTTTGGCAACTGCCCTGTAATCCAAGTAGAAATAGCAACCAAGAACACAACCAACAAGCAAGAAGAGCCCTAGAATTGACAGTGAGGGTTCAAAATACTTGAACCGCTTCAGTTTCTTGAAGTTTGGGGTCACTGATTCTCTTGTTTGTGCGTGTGGGGATGAGTTTGACATTGTGGATTTGGTCTAGAACTCAAATGGCGATGTGGGTTTTGCTTGAATTGAAATGGTGAACCAAAAAAGTTCTGATTTTGCTTGGTTTCGCTTGATGGGCAACGTTTATTTGAGGGAAAGATTGGATTTTGAGGGCAGTCTCTGTGATTTTGAGAGAGAAAAACAGATGGGTCGAAATCGAAGCAAAGAATCATCAACTGTGGTAAGTTGTGCAAAGGGAAAGATTGGATTTTGGGGAGGGAAAGTGAGCAAAATTTAGCAAATATGATGTGCTTGATGATGAGGATTTGCTTCTTTCTTGGAACATTTATTTGACGATTGGACTAGAATCTAGTAAAAAAAAATGTGGAATTTTTTGTCCAGAAAACAGAGGGAAAATGAGTTACTTGGATTCCATTAAACGGATCAAAGATACCGTTCTTATTTTATTTTATTAAAAAAATACAGTTTATTGAAATGGGGAATGATTTTTGAGAATATGAAGCGGATGATCAGGGAAGTGGTGGAGAAAGTGGTGAGATGATTAACAGTTTGATTAGGAAAGTGACGGAGGATGCTAATTGGTCCATTATTTAATATTAAATTTCCTCTTAATGGTGATTGGTTTATTTGGTAGTACTTTTTGGTCCATTAGCCCAACTAGGTTGAGAGGAAAAGGTCCAAACACCAGTTCTAATCATCTTTATTGTGAAATAATGGATGAAAAAGTCCCATGAAATAGGGACGAAAAAAAAATAATATTTTTTTATCTTATTTAAATTATAATAATTTTTTTATCTCATTTAAATTATAATTTTTTTATATTTAATAATTTTCATATAAAAATATGAATACTTATATCACATTAACTTACTCATCATCATTTTTCTTTCTTTTTGTCCTTATTCTTTTATTACACATAAATTATCATATTGTATCAAATCGTTATAATTTGAATGAAACGAATAGAGTAAGATCTTATTCCATAGATATATTATTTTTCAATATCTTAAAAAAAAATTAATTAAGTCTTGACCAATGAGTTGCTTGAAATATGATTAATTTGTCAACCCTTCTAGATAGTAATAATCATATCCGTCTAATTAAGCTTTCAAATCTCAATGGTTCAATTTGGGATTTGTCTAACATAGATCGGATTCATACTCATGTATACAGAAAGGAGTAATTGTTACTCTCACCGTCCAAGTTAGCTATCAAAACAAGTAATGACATACAAACTTATCTTGCCAAGAATTCGCAAATAAATGTAAGTACTGAAGGAGGAAAAGTGTGCTATTTATTATCGTCACGTATAGAGTTAGGATGAACCATTAAATCGAGGTCATAATAGAACCCTTTTAGCCTTAGGTGAGGCGCATATGGTTTAATTTGTAGCCAATAATACAATTAAACTCTATGATCAAGTAAATGAAAGCTGACAATATTACATTTGGACGATATCACATTCCCTTCTAGATTAACTCAGGCAGGTACTCCTTCGACATTAATATGTCTAGTCTCGAAACGTGACCAGCATACACATTTCCTTTTCAAGCACCATAAAACATGTTTCGAACGACATCAAACTACATTTTCTTGAGCTCCGCTCATAAAAGAAACCAATAAATCACGCACTCCAAACCCACATCATAAGCAGTTAATCAACAAACCGATAGTATTCGTGCTTTTCATGGACTCAAGGCCGAGGGAGTTTGAACCCGAAAACTAAATAAAAATAAAATAACATATTCATATAATCATGTCAAGACTTCCTGTCAAGACGTAAGTATAAAATGCTTGAGGAATTATAAACCCTTAACCTTATCTCTTAGTCAACCCCTCACGACGAGAAAAAGGAAGTTGAGAAATCCACTGTGGCACCAGCAAACCGACACAAACATACCAACTTCTGTGTAAGCATATGAGAAACAAAGATGCATTCACCTATTGATTCAGAAAAAAAAAGTTAACCCCATATAACATTCCTTGTACATATGTATTGGCTTCTGTGTAGGCACGTAAGAAACAACTCACGCAGCGCGATATCATTTCTTGTATAACTGAATCTGATGCCAAAATTCTACCATAAACATGACGGTAGGAAACATCAGACCTCTCGTAATACCTCAGAAGCAAGGTGTCACAAGATACAATACCAGAACGTGATGAATGCAGCAATGCCGCTCAAGATACAGAGCCTATCGATACGACTCTCGTTTCTCATCTTCTCTTCCTTTATCTCGGTACGTACCTTGGAGTACAAGTTGCACGACTCGAGAACTTCGCTGTAGTTCTTGCTCCTTCGGCAGCTGAGGGCTTCTTTAAGCACCATCAGGCTATTCCTCCCGTTTACATGGGCGCCTTCCATGTCTTCCAACTGCATGCTTAACTGGGTCAGCTTGAGGTGTACATGGCCTCTGTTGTCGTCCTCAAGCATCTGAAACTTCACCATGAGGATGCACTCAACGACCTGGCACGGCAGTATGTCCTTTGCAGGAAGCACAGATCCAAACCGCACCAGAAAATCCTTGTCCATAGGCCAATGTCGTTGGACCCCTAGAGGAACCCAGCTTGAGAAATTCGCCGCTTGCTTAACCTTGGTATTTACAATGATCCAACTTAGCCTTATTCCATCTAGGAGCTCCTTACAGAGCTTTCCTTCCTTTTTCTCAATCTCTACCGACAGAACTGGAGGCAAACCATCAGAAATGTTCAAGATAACTGCACTTTGTTGCTCGTTTGGAGATGGATTTTCAATCAGGTCTATTCGGAATGGGGAGTTGTAGAACCATCGGTTGAGACCGTCTGAATCAGAAAAACCACATAGCACTTTGGAATAGATCGTCCTGTCTCTGTAACGTATGTCAACAATCGAGATGAAGTCAGAGGGTGAAATGCTCCCATAATCATCAGCATCACCATAGTAATCAGCCTCGCCCCATTCTTCAGGATCTTCTAAATAAGAATTCCAGTCAACTATCGAAAGGTCTTTGCTTACAATAAGAGGGTAACAATTAGCATAAAACCTTCTGAATCCACCAATGGATGAGATGAGGTTCCTCACATCATTTCGGTTCGTTGAAGGCCACAGAGAACAGCAAACGTTCTCCCACAGCTTCTCTTCCCTCGAGATGGAAGAGAATGCTGCACAAGCACATGCTGCGCTGGCCAAACTTGCCCCATCAAGGCGTTTCAGTATATCGTAGAAGATATCACTGCTCAATGAGGAAGAGCTCTCGGCTTGTACAATTGACATCTTAGGGTCGTCTCATTATCTAACAAAAAGAGGACAGATACACTTAAAACTGAACTGCTTCAAAGAAATTATAACAGGGTAACATAAATAAAAACCGATATGACACTTGCGTATTACTTGTACAGTATATCAACTCTACAAGAGAGAAACAGAAAATCGGTCCTTAGCCCTGCAACTCCTTGTTTATAACCAAAAAAATATGATGAAACTTGAGCCAAGCAAAGATCACAAATATAGCTTTACAACGACGAACAACCTAACCACCATACCAGCACAGCAACCACAACCACAACCACTGAACCTCCTTTTCGTAGCCAATCTGATATTATAGAAAATCCCTTATCGTCGCAGATATACCATTATGGAGAGTTCCCTACTGCATCGAATCTCCTATTGCAATAAATCACCTATTGTGGCTTCATTGAGAAGAAGAAGAACTGAAGAGATGGAAATAGTTGTTGCAAGAGAAACGTCCAGCTTCAACTACTCCAACACGAGATTTACAACGATAAAAACGAGGATAGAAAGCTAGAGAATAGATGACTGCAGAGGATAAGAAAACCAAAACAGGATACATTAGTAAAAGCTGGAGTTCACGGCCAGTATATATTTCTTTTGAGTATGAAGAATGCGAACTGGAAGTTTGTCTTCTTAAAAGTAGAAGTCTTCATTCCTCAACCTTTTCACCAAGAAAATCTCTCGAGCCCACATTCTTTCCTAACCATCTCTACTAGCTATCAATATCTCCAAATGAGTAAGATACAAGAAAATCAGATAAAAGTTGAGGAAATCCTCGCATTCCTCCGTCCCAAGAATTCCACCATGAAGATACGATCTTAGCATGGTTAGTCCCATACCAAGGTTACAAAAAACTAATCCCCAGCTTGATTTTGGACCATCCACGAACAATTTGCTCATGTTGGATGCAAAGTATCCCCTAGGGAACAGGCCACACCAAGCATTCTACCTTTAACAACCACATAGGTGCTCCCGTCATGGATAGAGTATAGGAAGAGCATAATATGCATAGAATTATCTTACCCGAACAAAGAAGCCAATCAACAGTGCAGTGATAGCATGTTCTGGCATCAAGTTACCAAATGACTTGCAAGCAGTCATTGACAGAAGTGATCGATATCAAACCTCCCAGGTACCACCTCAAAAACAATTGATAATAAGTAAAATGACACAGAATCTACACATACATTTGTAATATACTCGTCCTATAACATTGATAGGGCTTTCTATCATCAATTCGGACTTTTGATAGAGTTAGTTTCTAGGAAGGGAAGTGTTAAATATACATTGATATGGTCTTCCACCATCGGTTTGAATTTTTTATAGAGGTTTCTCGATACGAAGTGGGTAACTACTCTCAACAATCAATTCCAAACTTGTGGTTCGGGATGACGACATTGCAAACAATAACACTCGAACTCAGCGATCACTCATCCCACTTTCCCCTCAAAATTCCGAATATCATCACTGCCAAAATTCCCTAGTTGATGAACCTAATCACAACACCTTTTTGTCCCCGAATCATACCATCCCTAAACCTAGTCGTCCAGTGACAACCAACACCACTCACAACAACTACCCAGGTATCTGTATCCGTCACAAACAGGGTTTAAGGAAGAGGGGATGTAGAGAATAAAGACATGCATACAGAATCACAGGATTAAAACAAAAAGCCATAAGCCTACAATCACGAAAAGCAACCAAAAAGCACGCATTAAAAAAGTTACCGAGTTGTAGTTGTTGGATGGATATTTTTGGTTCGATGGCCGTCGGTGGTTTCGGCCCAAGAACAAGACGATGAATTCGAGAGAGAGGAAAAGTGAGAGGATTTTTTTTTTTTTTTCTCTATTGGAATTTGTATCACGAGCAGAGCGGAGGAGGAGGAGACGGATAGGGAATGGAGAGATATTAATGAGAGAAAGGGGACAATTCATTGCGGTTGCTGAATCAATGGGAGCGTGCAAGATCACGATAATACTATTCAAAAAGGGGAATGGAAGAAGGATATTGGTAGGAAATATGAAATGCCCATTTGCCATACAATTATGGGAAAAGAGACTTTAGAGTAAAGCTTTCTGGATAACATTTTACTACAAAACTTGTGCACAATACTCGTAAGAGTTTAGATAATCCCGTTAAGGTAGTAACTCCCACCATAGTAATAAAAGCAAGACGTGTACGCGGATTGATTTGTTAAGTTCTCATTCCAATAGAATATATATAAAGGCGGATTGATTTGTTAAGTTCTCATTCCAATAGAATATATATAAAGACAAGTCTGTACGATCCGTTGGTTATTAGGGATATCCCCAAAAAATAAAGGTGAAAATATGGTTTTCAAATTAAGTTCCGAATTAGTATATGCTTCCAAAGGACGTGGAAATAATAGACAAAAAGAAAAAGACTGAGAAAATGATAAAGAAAAATAGAGTTTTTCACATTCTTGTTAATCCATGAACAGGATCAATATAGAACCAGGGACGAAACGTACACAAGTTGCTTGAATGTTAATTGTATGTGTATCTGCTGTGTTATGTATTTTATAAATATAGTGTAGTTTGGATTGTGTTGCAGGTCGAGAACATTAGTTCTAGTTAGTTTATTTAGTGCAACAACCATACTCCTCCTACAGATGTAATCCATGGAAAATCAGCATATGTAAGACGACCTGACCAGAAGACCGAAATCATCGGCCATTAACCAGGAGTACCAAACGGATTTCAACACGAGCACAACAGACTGCATAGTCCATTTACAAAGACAGTAGCAGGCTGAATTGATTAATTTGTTGAGCCAAAATGACGAACAGAAGCATAGGACAAATGTCGGCGCAGGACTCACATTAGGGAACCAGAGTCTCAAAATGTCCAAAAATAGAAAATAAAAAAATTCTAATGATGAAATGTGAAGTTCGTCAGCACAAACGAAAGAGCCATATCCAGGATCAGAAGTCAGAAACTGAAATTTCTATTCACAGAGGTTTGACGTAGCTGAGTTAGTCCGGGACAGATTTCAGATCAAATAGCTTGGCAGCTTACTGCTGAACCTCTCCTTAAAACCAGCTTCAACAGTGGAGGAGGTCGAATATCAACAGGGCTTCTCTAAGAGATGACAAAGAGAAGTCGGCCAATGCTCTGGTCTTCATCAGAAGCACTGCTTACGGTAAAGTGCACACGGTACAGTATACCAAGAACAAGCTGTCGTCGCATACAAGGCCTACTGGATCTGTTAAGAAGCCGGCACCAATAAAGGATACATGTTTGTTGCTAGCATGATCTTGGTCCTGAATGGCAAATACACTATAGAATGACTGAGTAAACTGGGGCACAACCTAGCCGATCTTCATCGACATGTATCCCTGATACTATTCATCCTCTTTGACAAACCATAAAACGCAGAACAGGAACCACTAGAAAATGGGAGGACCAAAACTAGCATGTATATTTATGATCGAGAGCTAAGGCTCTGATGTCGTTGGTGCCTGCAGCATGATCATATCGCCTTATGATTCCAGCTCCTCCTTCCGGCAGATCACTGTCACAAGAAATCAAGCAACAAGACCAACCCCATTGTTTTCAACTGTACCTGACCGAGAACTTCAAGAAATGCGCTCAGAGAACAACCCTACAACTCGGAACAGTTATCACCTAATAATTACCAAAATACGCTTCCAGTGTACAACAAACTAACCACATTATCCGTAAACAATTCGAAAACTTTGAACCCTTTGCTGGAGTTACCCATCATCAGCAATAAAATCACGGTTCTCCAAGCCAGTGAATCGGCTTTGTTTAGTGGCACAAATCCGATCAATGAATCTAACAAATTATTCCGACGAAAGATGAAACCATGAAATCTAACACCTTCATTGGACGAATAAGCATCAAATATTTCGATCAATAACTCTAATTTTTATGAACAGTAAAACACCAAGAGCAACAAATTGAACAATCTCAACAAACCCTAACCACCCGATCCCGACGCCGCTATCGCGAATTGCCATCGACGATCCCAAATCCGCCGCTGCCCGAATCGTCGGAAAACTCGCTCACCATTCCACCATCGACGTTGTCGGAGGCTTTCCGCGACTGCTCCAGTTCCATCTCCGCCGCCGCCGCCGCCGCCGCCTCTGGTGCTTTTTCGAGGAAGGGTCTGAACCCTAGCTGGAGAGTGAGGTATCCGAACGCTAGGGATCCGACCACCACCACCGTCGATCTCATCGCGTTCATCTTCGCCCGATGTGACATTTAGCCCTCGCCTGACCAGAGCCGGAGCGGCGCGGCTCCGGCGATTTCAAGGTTATGTTAGTTACTCTTATGTGATGGAGTACTCTTTTTTCTTGAGATACAGTACTTGTACCACTGTACAAGATCTTTGGGTAACGTTTTTTTATTTGTGTCCCATGATTTATGATCATGTTGTGATAAACCTAGAATCATTACATGGAAAATTTTCCGCTGCTATATACACAACAATTCAAGAGTGTCGCATGTTCAACAATTCTTACGTAATGATTCAGAAGATGGAAGATAACATGGCTCTTTGTTGTTGTGGGATTCTGGGTCGAAGTCACATAGGCTTAGCGTAGCATTGTTTTGAGTTAGGAGCACTGAAAGTATGACAAGTAAAATCTATCAGTAGATCGTGGTCCCAAATCAGATGCGGGGTTGGATTTGGATGAGGCGTAGTCTGAAGTTAAGTTAACAATAGGTAGAAAAATCGACTACACAAGAGTCGAATTTCACTTATAGTCATCGCTAGAGATGTATCAAAATTCTGGCTTCCATTGTAGCGTAGATTTTTGTAGGCTCCCTGACCCCAACTTTCTCCATGTTTATTGCGCACCAATCATATGATCACAAAAAACGATTATTTATTACTGAGTTAGTATTATCATTATTAACGAACGCACTGGAAAAACTGAAATTATTAAATCGAAAGAAATAACAATTACGTACACGATAATTAATGCGGAAAATATGAGTATCGAGAGAAAAAATCGATAACATACCACAAGGAACCTGAGAGCAAAATTATGCGAATAAATGATTATAAATCATAATAAATCACATCAGGTTATATGAATTATATTTATAGATATATTTAAAGAAAAATATTTAAATAAATCTAATTTTCGTAGACAAGTTCGAGACACGGCCAAACCAAGCCATGCAATCTCGCACGACCGTACACGTCATGCACATAAGTGAGAACGTAAAATAGTAAACAACCTCAACGCATACTCACGTTAGCCTGATCATGTTTAGTAGTTTTATCACTCGACTCATAAGTCAAGACGAACATACCCATCATACTTTGTGCGACAGATAAAGAAGCGCACTGAAAATGTTTAGTAGTTTTATCATTCGACTCATAAGTCAAGACGAACATACCCATCATACTTTGTGCGACAGATAAAGAAGCGCACTGAAAATGACCGCACATTGTATTTTTAGCAACCGGAGAATCTTTATTATGAGCGAATTGAATGGCGTTATCCTTGTAACAGTTCATTGCTGACTAATGAATGATCCAGTGCACTTGGCAAGATATTCACGACATCTGCTCTATCAATAGCCGTTGTCACGTTGAGGTGTAAAGTCTGGTGTCTATCTGGAAAATGTCGACACTCCTCTAACCACTAAGTAGTTGAATATCAGCCTTACTCGACCTTATGATTCAAAAACATGTTATTCAAAGACGATTATATATGATTCTGATGCACGTCACATATAAACACGTTCGAGTTTTACGTCAGCTGCTATTCGACAAGATGAAGATACAAAGACTACACAATGATAACACCTAACACCGTGTTCGCAACACCCACATCGAAAAACAGAACCACACACAATATTACAACAAGGTTCCATCTACGAAGCTGATCATGAGATTTTTTTTTTTTTTTTTTT
>LIEC01006120.1:0-61001 GCA_001925005.1 Drosera capensis
CATTAAAAAATAATTTTTTACATAAAATTTTATAAAAATTTAATATATATATATAATCTCATATCGAGTAATTTATTATATTTATTTTTAAACGAAAATAGATAATGATGGTGCAAGGGCTGTGCCGTTGTCCAGTATTTGCAAGGAACAGCCCATCAAATTCCTTCCGCTTTATTTACTCTTTGATTGCGTGAAAATTATAATATATTGATCTAAATCGATAATTTATATGTATTTGTTAAATTTTTATTATAATATTAAAAATATAATTTATTGTAACATCTGTAAAGGGAATTAGTTGAGAATTAATTGATGTATTGTAATTAATTTGATATTATTCTTTATCAAATTAAAAAATATCGTAATTTTTATAGGATATCCAACTGTAAAAAATATAACAATTTTTATAAGATGAAGGGAATATACGATAAATCGATATGTGATATAAGACACACAAAGTCATATGTAGCAGGAATGATTTGATGATATAGATTTTAAGTTAGGGGTCAGGATCTTTCTTGTCACAACTAACGTTGTAAGTGACATGTTGCATATTCATCTACCCCTTCTAATATACTATGTATTGTCATGGTTGATTTGAAAGTTCAAAAGTACAGACAATTTGCAACATTTTTTATTGGAAAGACATGAAAGTCCATGTAAAAAAGACACTACCATCTGATGAGCATCACGACCAAAAGATCGCTAAAGATGGAAACACAACCTGACATCCAAGAGGATTGAAAAATGTTTATCTAGAGAATCCATTATCACTGTTCTTGGAACCACCTTTTTGAGCTCTTGGCCTAATTTTGCTCTGTAATAAAAAGAAACCAGGCTCATCAAGGTCAATGCATTATGCATCATATGATACTTTGTCATCTGCACACTAAAATCATAGTGAACCATTCCGATCAAGTTTACAAATAAGCAACTGTAATTCTCGAAACACATGTTTAAACCATGAAGTGAAGATCTCGTACGAAATTAGAAGCATCCTGATATGATAAAATACCAATTCATAAAAAAAATCATAGAAATGAGAGGAATCTGAAACGAATAGCAGATGTTGCTAATGTTACTCTCGCTGCATGCTGCAGCAACAAGACAATGGCCAGTTTGAACTTGCAAAACGCTTGTAACCAGTCATCGAGCTCAACCAAGTCGTGGACCAAAGATCAACGTTGTGGAAACATCAATAGCATTTCTAACCCAGCCGCAAACCTTGACTGTCACCTGATGTGGAAACACCTGACTGTCGAGTGTCAATCTCGGCCCTTTGGCATCTGCAAGGCTGCAAGCTGCTCTCACCGCAATCAATTCCGACTATAAGCAAACAGAGCATGTCAAGTTCTTACACGGGAGGATTGACTAACATCAGAAGCATCTTCATTCCCTTATCTAGAAAATGCCGTCTTCTCTATTCGCAGAGCTGGTGATTAACGGACCACAATCTGATTGTCTTGCAGAAACGTAAATAGCACAAATGGAAGAAACTAATGGCAGCCTACTGCCTAACAATGGTTTGCATTAGAAGGCCTTGATGAGTTTTGAGACCTCTGACAAACAGCAGTCATGGTTTCCGACACAATCTGTGAGCACTTTAAGAGAGTCGGCGCTTCACAGCAGCTACAGGTGACATAATTTTGACAAATCCAAGTATTTTGCAGACCTTCCAATCTCAACAAGGAAACAGATAGGGAAAAAGATCATTGCTCCTTGATCAGAAAACCTGAAGAGTTCTACATGCACATCCTTCTGCAAGATTCACCACTGGTAAGCCACTATAAAGCAACTTGCACGGAATCAAATGTAAAACGGATTTCACTTCGGATATGAGAAGATATATAATCTCTTGCACTCCAAAAATACCAGAAATCCACTTCAATATCCAAGAAGCTAATCTATTTGCCAAAATCTTGATGGACATGATACAACAGGAAAGTCATCATGACACATACAAAATGCCTCTTCGGTATAAACCAAGATGCACCAAAGTACAAATGGACCATACAAAGGCAACCCACCAAGCCATGAATAATCCAACTTCTCGAAAAAAAGCAGTACAAGGTAGAATCCCACATACCACATGAAAGTTCTCGGACACATTGACATCTCCTAGCTGAGATAATCCAAGGAAGAGAAGTAGCAATGCTGCCGGAGCAAAAAACTGCTGAACTGTGAGACATAGGTAGTGATTATGAAGAAAGACCTTAGCCCTACTATATTCCAACTCAGGAATTTGGCCAGCATGCAGTCTCTGATACCAAGCGAGCACGGCTTCGTTGAGATACATTTGCACTTTAGGGCGAACTGCAAGAGCCTGCAACACACCACACGCTAACAAAGACCAGATCCTAAACTCAACAAAATCATCTGGAGCAATACCTACATTTCCCACCAATTTTTCACTTCTCTTAACACCACTGTTCATCCTTGTGTTTCTATCACCACCAATGTTCTTGTTCACTAGCAATGCAGCAAAGGGGTTGATCCAGAGTAACCAGCTAAACAACATCACCAAACAACTTGCATAGAGAAGCATCCGATAAAACCATTGGCACGAGACTATTGACAGATTACACCGTATCTGATCCGTGCCAAGCCAAAAAGCTTTTGCATTCTTCCCCGTCCCAAGAAACAAAAACCCCGCAAGAGAACCACACACAAGAGCTATGACAAAGCTCCCATATGCATCAACACCTTCAAATCTGAAGTCCAAAATGGACGGAAACACTCCCAAAGCAATCACTATCCCCACAACAAACCCCAACATCCCCACAATCACTCCCAACTGCTTCTCGGATCGCCTAAACGCCGATCCCTCCAACGAAACACGAACAAGCAAAACATAAACCCTAGCCACACCCGAAACCCCAACAAGAACGGGAACCACAGTCCCATTCCTCAAAACCCCATCACCATCTTCCACATTTAACCACAATTGCAACAAGAAACATGAACAACCCACAACCACCCAATTGAAACAACTCCTATAACTATCAAAATGGATCCTAGAAACCAACTGGGCATCACCCAATCTCAACCTAAAGATCTGAGCTTTGCTCTCATCAAACCCGACAGATCTCTCTTTTCCCAACTTCTTCCTGTTCCTCAACTCAGACCCACCCTTGTCCTCATCATTATCAGGTCTTCTAATGGCAAATCTTGCACCTGATGATGAAGAAGATGTATTTGACTTGGTGGGGTTGACATCATCTGGGTGGATGTATGTGTTGAGGCCTTGGAGGAAAAGGGAAGGGAGAGGGACGAAATGGAGAATTAGGGTTAGGGAGATTGTGAGTGCTGATTGTAGGATTAAGTTTTTGTATGTGAGGATCAAATGGTTCATTGTGGTTCTTGGTGTCCTAGGGTTTGGTGTTTGTTGGATCTTGATGGGTGCGTGAGAAGAGGAAGAGGAGGAAAGAGATGTGGTGGTTGAACTGAGAGAACACACTGCTATGAGGTCTATGGCTATGACATCAAAGATCCCCTTCACTTCTGCAACACTGGAAAGCCAAGATTCTACGATATGGATGGTTAGAATATATTAAAATATAATAATATGATCGTTATAACAGGATCGTTGTAATCGTATTATGAATAGAAAACTAATGTAATGATTCTATTGACGTATTCTATATATACGATCACATCTATACCGTTTTAACATGATATCAGAGCAAACAATTATGGATTCAATCCCAATCACAAATTATGGATTAAATCCTCGTTTCTGGTTAAATCTCAAGCTATCAATTTTGGGTTAAATCCCCAATTATGGTTCAATCCCATCGCAGCTTCCGCTTCCGCCACCGCGCCGCCTGGATCTGGCCAAGCACCCAGCTATCTCCGTCTCTGTCCCTGCAAATGGACGCCACCACCTTCCGCCGTCGCCACAATCCCCGCCCAGGGGATGCCAAGCTCGGACGAAGCCAGCCCACAGCCAGATTCGGCAGCCACCACACGCTGCCGTCACCACCGCAACCGCAACCGAGCCCGGACGACCAGCCGTTGCAGCCTTCGCTCCGCCTCCGAAGAATCTGTCCATCCAAGATCTGAAACCCCCGATCTGAAATCAATCTCGCAACACCATTGACGAGCAGCCACCACACCCCGAGCCCGGATTCAACCACCGGCAACGAGATCCCAGCGAGATCTCAGTCTCCGAGTCATACGAAAAGATCTCGATCGTCGATCTCGTCATGACGGAGGAGGAGGAACGCCGGCGAGATGATGACTTGGCGATGACGAAAGGGATATCTCCTCTAGAGCTTGTTGCAGAGAAGACCTCTCCCTACCGAGCTCCTGTTTCAACCCCTCCTCCATTAGCTTCCTCTCCTTCAGCACCTCCTCCTCAAGTTCATAGCAACGAGCCTCTGCTGCCCTTAACTTGATTGCTTGTCCAACAAACGTGCTTGCAAGATCTGGATCTAGATCTTCGCCACCAAATCCAGCAAGACCATCGCAGCAAGATTCTTCACAACCGCAGCAAGGTTCTTGTCGTCTGATCGGGTTTCAAATTTGGAGCCGACTCCTCAACCACAAGAAAGAGGAAGGGAAGTGAGAAAGCACAACGGTCAAACCAGACCAGTTGATTATCTCGTTTTCACTCCACTTTTTCTCCTTTTCATCAAAACTGTCGAGCTTTTAAATCAATCAATTCTTTTATTCAAACTCAATTTGATCTATTCAGAATCACTTTGAGTTTGAAAGGAGATGTTAGAATATATTAAAATATAAGAATATGGCCGTTGTAATCGTCCTATAAACAAGAAACTAATGTAATGATTCTATTGACGTGTTCTATATACACGATCCCATCCATTAATATAATGGATCACCAGAAACAATTTTTAATTTTTTTGGGTATAGTCCCAAATTCATTATGATAGGTGGATGTTGTTTTTGAGGTTCCTTTGCAACAAAAAAAAGCATCATACTTATGTTTTTGAATAATTGGTCGATAATAGTTGACGATCTAAAGTTAAACATCATCAACGCTTGATTCTTCATAAAACATAGGATGTTTGTGTATAGATAAGTTATACAGTATTCTACTGTCAAGAGTCCTTAGCTGTTTTACGCATTTGATTCATGTAAACTACTTATCTATACACAAACATAGGATGTTTGTGTATAGATAAGTTATACAGTATAGATCATTTCATTCTATATAGCCTATACAGTAGGTTTGAAACGGAAAATTATGCGTAGAAGAAAAAGCTACAAGACCGAACAGAAAAGCAAATCAACAAACTCATAGAATCCCGCACCTTATTAACAATGGTTCTTAACCTGACCGCTGATCACAAGACATTAGACAAACACATTTCCATTATTAAATCTACTCAAATGACAAACTGTGACTATAACAAACAGCGGCAAAACCATTGTCGTTCACGGCCTAAGTTCAAAAGCTGATCTTATTCTCGTATTCATCACCTGGGTTTTCACCTCTATAACATTCCAAAATCCACAGCATAGGTTTCATGCTTGTTTCTATGCGGTTTTTGGATCATACAATGAAGCTTTTCTACTTAACATCAGCTGCAGTTAATGGCCGCTTTGTACTCGTTGATGGTATGACAGAAGAGATACTTGACGACTTTGACGAAGTCAGGAGTCGGGTCTTCTCCAGGATTGTTGCTGTAAAGTACTTGCAAATTCATGGTTAGGATAGAGCCGCTTGTACAAGGGGAGCCTCCTAGGATGTCCTGGATATTGGCGTCGTTGAGGGGCGTCTGCAATGGCAAATCCTGAGGGAAGAAGAGCGACGATATCAGGGTTTCCTTCACCGCTCATGATCACAGTAATTTTATCCACTTCAAGTGGAGCATAGACCATGAGAACTGTATAGAACCAAGAAAAAGATGGAAGAGTTACCAAGAAGGATTCATTGTTCAAGTTTTGAACAATTATACCAGAAGGTAGTCTTCTGCACTTCATGGCGTTTGCATCGAAGCCCTCTGCCATGTTCTCTACGGTGTAATCGACCGCAATCCACGTGCCCTGATGCTGGGACGGAGGGAGTCAAACGCACACATAGAATTCTCATGTGGCTGAGTCAAACGATTTCATGTGAAATGGGATGGAAAGAGTAATATTTTTTTAAATAAATTAATTATCTCATAAAGTTGAAAATATCATAAGAACGAAGTTCTTATAATTCCATCAAATTCTAATCTAGTTTTCTTATCAAAACTAGTTATATCTATCCCGTGCATAATTACAAGGGTACACAAAATAGTAAAAATTATATGCCCGGTCAATTATTGTACTCATTTCGTTCTAAAATAAATATAATAAATTGATCATTATAAAATTTTATGTATGTTGAATTTTTGATTCAAAACACATTCATGTTGTTAAAGGTTTATAAGAGAAAAAGAAGAGAAAAAAAATGAGATAAATTAATATGATAAAAAATAAAAATAAAAAATTTAAAAAAAAAATTAAATAAAAATATTTTAATTATTATAATTGATTACAAAAAATAAAAATTGACGAAAAGAGCAAATATAATATGAGATGGAGGGAAGGAGTATTATCGTCGGAGAAAATTTGCATTATTTTGACTTACAGGTTGGCGTTGGGAATCCCTTGAACTTTTTGACAACTGTCGAAAACGTGTGTTTCCCATCAATCCCAGTTGTCCTTGATAACGGTTACACAAAGAGATCAAAACTCAAAAACCCAAAAAAGTTGAAAAAAAAAACCAAAAAACAAACGCGTGCAAACACACGGTTATCACACCAACTGCTCCATCATCACCATCACAGCACCAAGTCCAACCCACCGAATCAACTCCCTTTCCCACAACTACACCGAAAACCCACCAACAATCTCCCCTCAAAATCCAACCTTGACCACAAATTTCACCAATTCTCATTCAATCCCATGATGGGCAGTGCCCGAAACGACCCAGAATCAGGTCTTTTCAGACCCAAAACAAGATCAGCGAACG
Organism: Drosera capensis; assembly: GCA_001925005.1. Lineage (NCBI taxonomy): Eukaryota > Viridiplantae > Streptophyta > Magnoliopsida > Caryophyllales > Droseraceae > Drosera > Drosera capensis. The sequence continues at coordinate 6,968 of LIEC01006120.1, forward strand.
GTGGTGCAGTCAATTACTCCTATGCGGTGGGGGAAGAAGTGGAGGAGCAGTGGATTTCGTGGCTGGTGCCGGTGATCGTGGTGGTGAATGTGGTGATCTTTGTGATTGTGATGTATGTGAATGATTGCCCCAAGTATGTGGCTGAGACGGATGGATTGGGTGCGACGTGTGTGGCGAGGTTTCTTGGAAGGTTTTCGTTCGAGCCGCTCAGGGAGAACCCGCTTTTTGGGCCGTCGTCGAACACGTGAGTTTGTAAAGAGTTTGTCTGTTGTGGGTTTTGGATTTGGTTTTGGTGGATTTGGGTGTGCACTTTTGGTAGTTGTTGAATTTGGGTGTGGTTGATGTTTGTAGGATCTGGGGTTTTGGGTTTTTGTTGTTTGTTGTTTGGTTTAATATTGATTGATCATGGTTTTGCTTAATATTGATTATTGATGGTTAAATATGATCCATTTTTCATTAGTTCTTGGAGTTACTGTTTAATGGGCATTTGTGGAATCCTGTAGTCGTGTCTGATACTGGCCGCAGATGTGTGGAGCATGCTGAGGGTGCTCTTGCTTATATGATACCTTGATTGCACCAATGTCTGCAGAATAGGATTTCAGGTCTAAAATTTTGAAGGAATGCTGGGAATTGAAGTCAAACATTTTGGTTTCTGTTGCTGTTTGTATTTGTTTGGGATAGGGATTTGATCAGGAAGAAGCACCATTGGGTGGGAATTTGGGATACGGTATTTTGAGCAATGCCTGCGCTTTTGCGTAATGGAAGTTCGTTTGTAGGATTCATGGATCATTACTTCCTCCTCGGATGGTTATGATAGACTTGGTGGTTTGGTTGCGATCGTGATGGGGAGATTTCCATTGATGGGATCATTACTTCAACCTATCGAGCAGTTTTATTTTTTTCGAAAAAACGTGGGCTTTTCTTGTTTGAGGCGATCTATTGATGGTTTAAGTGAAGTGCCGTTTCTTCCATCTAGTTTCCGTCATACCTTTATGTATTGATAACATCGAAACAATTTTTTTTTTTGGCGAGCTTAAATTTTCTATTCTAAACTTTGAGCGTCCTGTAGTAACATTTTCAGCAAATGCCCGGTTTGATCAAGGAACTGGATACAACCAATTTACGAAATTGTTTGAGCTGATCTTACACTCTTGTGAAGTCATGTCTAATGTTAGTGGAGCATAACAAAAAAATTGAATGAAGAAGGGGTTGTGCTGTAATAGTGAAAGAAACTGAAATTCTAATACATGTTTTTATTTTAAATAGATTGGAGAAGATGGGTGGACTTGACTGGTCGAAAGTTGTGCATGATCATCAAGGCTGGAGGCTTCTAACTTGTATGTGGCTGCACGCTGGTCTCATCCATCTTCTTGTTAACATGTTGAGTCTGGTCTTCATCGGAATTCGCCTTGAGCAGCAATTTGGCTTCAGTATGTAATCCTTTTCCCTATTACATTTGGCAGAGTTCTTCTCTTTTATGTATGACATTTTCATGTCTGGTGAAAGTCATGCTTTTGTTCGTTAGCTTTCAGTAGCTCGCCAACTGTCATTGCTTTTTTTCTTGGTTAATTTTAATTTTCATTATCTTCTCATATTATGCTTGCAGTTAAGATCGGGATAATCTACCTTGTTTCTGGATTTGGGGGCAGCGTACTTTCTTCTCTATTTATTCAGAACAACATCTCCGTGGGGGCCTCCGGTGCCCTATTTGGGCTCCTTGGAGCTATGCTTTCAGAGCTTTTCACAAATTGGACCATATACACTAACAAGGTAATGTTAAGGTGATGCAGCATACATTTTCCATCATCTTTTCTAGCATTTTTTGAACATAAGTTTCTTATGTAGTTTATGTCACACACTTCGCACTTTGAGCATCCTCTATGATAGCGCGATGTTTTGAGTGGAGTTAAATGTTTTTATGTCACATATATTGAGGTTTTGTGGAGTTAAATGTTTTTATGTCACATATATTGAGGTTTTCTTTAAGGTTTTAACATACTCTGTTCTTATAGGTTGCAGCACTTGTAACACTTTTGCTTGTCGTTCTGATCAACCTAGCTGTTGGGATTCTTCCTCACGTCGACAACTTTGCCCATATTGGTGGATTCCTTACGGGATTCTTCCTTGGCTTCGTCATACTACCTCGTCCTCACATTGGATGGTTGACGAGCCAGGGTCGATCTATGAATGGGGGGATCAGATCCAAATACAAGGTTTATCAAATTGTGCTTGGAGTGATCTCCTTATGCTTGGTCGTTTCTGGGTAAGTTGATATTATCCGAGCAATAGCAACTGAAAAAAAAAAAAAAATCATTCTCGCTTTGCTATTGTTCAATTTTGAAGGGTCATATATCATAAGAGTACTATCAATAGTCATATTGCTTTTTATAAGGTAATCTAGGTTGTTCCAGTTGGGTTAAACTCTGATGTTGAGGATTTGAACCCTGACCAAGGAAACAGTTTAGCGTGTAAACTGATTCACCTACTATCTTTAAGATAACATTGTCCATATCTTATGAACCCAAATAGTGAATTAAGTCATGTTGCAAAATCATAGTTACCTTTTATTTCCCTAAAATCCTATACCAACTCCTTTTTCTTTGCATTAGAGGTCTTTTTGCCCTTTCCTTCCTTATTTTGTAAAGTGCTGGCAATGCTATTTGCATTTCTGACTTTGCTTCAATGTCTTGGGAATTCTATGCAGAATCACGGTGGGACTGGTGATGCTGTTCCGTGGTGAAAATGGCTATGATCACTGCCATTGGTGCCGATACCTTACCTGCGTGCCCACCTCTAAATGGAAGTGCAACGTGTGATCAAATTGCCAATTTGCTGCTCATCTCTCCGCCTTTCTGTATACATCTGAGTTTTTCTTTTGTGTTGCTCTCCATGTATGTATTAGATGTGGCTTTGTGTTCTTGGTGAGTTACCGTGTGTAAGTGCGTAGTTGAAACTATTAGCATGTACCGAGTTCTGTTCCCTTCTTCTTGTATCCGACTCCGCCAACATTTTGTTGGTGAAGTTCTCTTTGCTACAGTTTATATGGGGGTTGATTCTTTATTCCCTGTTCCTGTATGGCCTTCCTTTTTCTCCTTTTGTTGCTTGCATTCCGAATTGCTCTCGCAGCAAAGTGTAAACTGCTTGAAGAATCGCGCCCTGTTTGTTGGTTCCTTCTGAAGAAAATAGACACAGGGTTGGACGCGAGAAAAGTTACCCTCTGTCGGCCTTGGTTGTGGGGATAGCAGTTATCTAAGAATAAGAATCTTCGCCGATATGTGCTTGCTGAGACTTCCTAAGGTTACAATATATAGTAACATGTGTGCTCGAAATATGCAGAGCTGCCTGGATAAGGTTTTGGAAACTCATGTATGCTTCATGTAAGGCAACACCAACTTCGTTGCTTACCAACTCTCGTCACTACATACCTCTTGATATATCTCCTTTGTCGTCACCAAAAGCTGAGGTCCATCAGCTCTCCCTGAATAAAATGAGCCACCAAAAGCACTTCGTGGCACTGATTGCGTCCTTGATCATCCTGTCATTGGCCAGTCTGGTGCCCGCCGTGGTCGACTGCAACATCGTGACCCAACTTTTATCGACGTGCTCTACATTCATCACATACGGTCGCCGGATCGAATCCCTTGCTCACCATGCTGTGATGCAGTGTCGAGCCTAAACAACCTTGTCAATGTACCTGAAGACAGGAGATCCATATGCCACTGCTTCATGTGTTTGGTTACTGCTTACAACCCCAGCTCGACTGCCTTGGCCACATTACCTGGCTTTTGTGGAGTTTCTTTGGGGTTCGTCATCGAGCCCAACACTGACTGCAACTAGTAAGCGGATTCTCAACCTACCATCTTGAATATAGGGAGCTGGTTTGTGAATGTTGATTAGTGCTAATGGTTTTTATAGTTCTTGTCTGCAGCATTCCCTGAAACTAAGCTGTGATGAGGAGAAGATAGTGGCAGACTTCATATTATTGGAAGCTGGGATTGTAGCATTTTGATTTGATGATGAGTGTATTGCACGAGTTCTGAATGTTGATAATGACAATTTGATAATGATGATGAAGACAGAGTAACATTGCTGCACAACCGCAAGGACATATCTGAGCATTAAACATTTTATTCCTAGCTACAACCCATAAGATGATGACGAAGGAGGAAGTTCAACAATAACACAAGCCCTTTGATTGCTTGTAACACTATATCAGACCTTAACATTTGATACACAAAATATACGAGCACACATTTCCATGTGGTAACAAGTAAATGTCAGTCCCTTCTTTCACTTTAGCCTAAATTCTCCTACATTCTTGACATGAAACTTCAGTTGCCTCAGAAATACTTGTAACTCATGGCATCCCCTTTGATGGGAATCACAAATCTATCGACACGGCCAGAATAGGAGTAAAATTTCCTAGTAGAACAACTGCCATCATGATCCGAACTTCGCCTCAAGTGAGACGTGCTATCCTGCAGTACGGAGTCAGTTCTACTGATAAAGCGAGACTTCTCCTTCTCCGGCCTCTGCCTAGGGGCACTATGGCACCTGACCCTCGCTTTCGAGGATTCCGTGTTGGCCATATAATTTGGATGGCCAACCATATAGGTACTAAGGAAGCTTGTAGATGATTCATTTCTCCTTGATCTCCTGCTGCTGCTTCCCGGCCTGGAATGGACAGAGTCCATCTGTGGGCTGCTCTCTGCCATAGATGCTTCTAGTCGGAAGTTCAATGATCTCAGGGATGAGACTTCCTGATCAGAAAAGGGACTAGCGGTTGGTTGCTGAAGGTGACTGGTAGAGTAGTTTGCGATGGTATCTGATGCTGAGAAGCTGCAGCTGCGTTCATGGTGGTCAGAGCTTGAAATGCATGTCCTGGTTCTTCCTCGACGGGGCTTCAAGTTAGGCTTCCAACTATCTACTTCGAGGATCTTATCAGTTTTCTCATCGTCGAGAAACTTAGGGTTCATCCACCACTGGCCACTTCTTGACATTTCCATCGAGTTCTCGAGCAAGCTGGAAGCTGAAAGTGCCTGCTCTGGTGTCCTTGACTTTATTATCTTTGAAGCTGAACCCATTCTCTGCATGTCAGAAGAACAATAGGTGAAAAGCTGGGAAAGGCCAGGGACTCAAAACCAACTTAATACAACAAGAAGAAGCTATTCCAAAGAGAAAACTGGCGAGTGTTACAACCGGTTCAACTATACCTACCAATTCAAAACTAGTAGGTTGACTGCTTGCATGTCGGCCTAAAAGAAAAACATGGTTACGGTACAATCTTAGGAGGGATTGGAGGTGTTTCAAATAGTAATTGTAATGAACAATCAAGAGAATGACAACAGTATTTTACATCAAATTATAACCTTTAGAGCAATCTTACAAATTGAGAGAAGTCTTTGCTCTGAACACGGTTACCCCTGGCCCGAGCCTGAACTCGAACCATAGCTTGCATGCGGCGAAGCATATCAGCACTTTGTCTTCTGACTAAATATCCCCTCACAAGAGCCTGAAGTTTAACCAATCCCTTGAGGGCCGTCAACGCCCTTCTCGCCTTCAAGAATTTAACCAAGGAAGGAAGGTAACACATAAAGAATGAGTAGCCGTTCCATCACCAACAAAAGTGGCCATAGAAAGAAAATAGTATCACATAAATAACGAATTGTGCTCTAGCATTAGCAAATTAGCTAGCAACCGTAATCAGTGTCCCAAAATGGGACACAACAGAGAAACTATAACTCTTGGCATGCTCAAGTAGAAATCCTACTATTAGCCGATCTCAACATCGCCTAACCCAGAATCACAATCAATTGAAAATCTTCTTCCATGAACCCTACATTATTCCATGATCATTATCGAAATCAATGGATAACAGAAACGGGTTTTCCTAGGTCATCTATTTCCAAATAACTACATTGGAGCAATTCATGGCATCTCCAAAATAATAAGATCTGTAAATTGTGGGATGTATCAAACCACAACGGTCGGGCTGTGTCAGCATAGACAAAGAAGGATAGATCTGATTTGGTCATCTGCTTTTGGGATGTGTGAATGGAACAGTTGTGACATACACATGCCAAGACTAAGGACAGAGACGCACTGCTCTTAATCAAATATTGTTTCTAGCTAAACACATGATGCTGCATATGCTTATTGTTCGGCTATCCCAAGGAAGTCATCTAGAATTGTTTCAAGTGTTCAAAAACATGTTTTAAACAACAGCTTAAGCACGCTCTTTTCTAGTCACTAATAGCTTACTGTACGCAGATTTCGCTAAAGCTAATGCTTGATCCTCTTATGCAGTAAACTGTCCAACTTACTATCACTTACTGCTTCCAGAAAACTTGGTCCATGCGGTTGCAATACAATAAACAATGGCAATGCCCAATTCAGTCAACACCAATTCCACGAAATACGACACACAGCTATGGTCATATAATCGCAGAGGTGAAACCAAATCCATCTAACTGTAACTAAAACAGTGGAAGAGAACACTTCAGACCATCTATTCGGCTGCCTGGACCAGATAAAGAATGGAAAGCTAACTCGTGACCATGTAATTTTGGTCATCAAGCCCTTGGCTATAAAGAACCTTTATTGGACCACGATGGACCGGGAAAATGAGGACCTATGAACATTAACACCATTGTGGTGCTGTTTGGCAACAGCTACAATAACAAGGACATAAACTATTTAATATTTGTCATGAAGAAGGCAGATGAAGGACAGATTCATGGAGAAAGCATGAATCCCTTCTAACTTGTGAACGACATCCTCGTTAAATCATGGTTTCGCATGCCATAAGTACTTCAAAGTTCCCTTCAACTTTGCTTCAGGTATACTGGTTTCGCTATTAAGGTACACCACTTCCTATTACTTCGCGTCCTCTAACAGGTGCATTACATGCGAAACAGACACGGGATAATCCATGGAACATATATGTGAAGCAATGAAAGATGCTCTGACTCATTTCTTAAGTGGTACTCTGAAGCTGGGTTGGAAAATGATAGAACAACCTCCATCACATACAGCTTACATACAACCCAGTTAGATCTTAATCAGTGTCCGAAAATAACCAGGCACATAGTGTTAGCTACAATTATCGTATATCAACGAATAGGCAACAGCCAAATTTACTAATTATTGTCCTAGAACTATAGATAACAGTACCAATTATGGTTGATTCCTAACATAGGAAAAATTAAGATAGCCGTAATTTCAGGTAAGCAACTAGCTAGTTTGCCTGTGATGGCAGTGGCTTTCATATGCTGAGCAGCAAACCACGGTAATCAATGCCTTCAATGACAGTTATGCCCGGTTCACAAGGAAACGTGGGTATCATCTAATCAAGCCTTGGATGCTGATGGACAAGGACAAGTTGAAAGCTAGACATGCCAAGGCTGAGAACATATAGATAGTCCATGCTTGGTCAAGTTAAGGTCTTAGCTAAAACACATGCTACATAGCCGTTGTTTAAACTTTACTGTTTGTTTGGCTATCCCTAGGGAAGTCACGCAAAGTTAATGATCAAAACTTCTTTCATGGTTACACAAAAGACAAAGAGAACTACAGAAGGATCACAACGCTTTGGTCCAATCTATGAACTAGAGTTCATCATTGATGAACTTCTCCGTATGAACGCATTAAGACTTCTCGCTAAATGAAAACATAAGATTAACAAAGTTGTGTACTTCTACGTCAAATCCCGCCATTTAGGAGCACTGGTTAGTATGACAGCATGAGCTTCAACAAGATTTAGTCCTTTTTTTTTTCCATTCTGCGTTCAACATGAATGGTCTTTTTCAGTTGCGCTCCTTAACTTCCTATGTGTTCTGCGTATCAGGAAGATTGTAAGGAAATGTAGTCCACAAGCTGAAGTCTTGTTTTTTCATCAGCATTGGGTAAGGTAGATACAATAGACTGTAAAACAGTCAACAGAAACACTCCTCTGTTATTCTGTCAGCTAGGATCGAAACCCAGACGATATGACTCAGACTACTGAATTTCTGATTCTAGCCCCTAAAACTACCATAACTTGTTAAGTGCTATATAATCGTGAATCAACTAAAATCACCACAACTATAGGATACATCCATCAAAACAGGACATAAATTCCTGATAGCAGCATCATCACCCCTCACCCCAAATTGCTGATAGCAGAAAAATTCGCAAGAAAATGACATCCACCAAATAAAGCACAGAAAAGGGAAACATACAAACTGCTGGAAACCAGGCAACATAACATCATCAAGGGCAAAAACGTCACACTAACAAAACAACCTCATAAACAATTCGTCCAAGCCACAAAGAAAAGGAATGATGATATAAACAAATCACTTTTGAACAATCCTCTCAAACTTTTCTCTCATGGTCAACTTCTGATTTCTTAGGGGAAAATTACTCAGATTCAATAGCATATCAACCAAAAAAAACAAAAAGTTATGGAGAGATTATACTGTCCATATTATTTATGAAACAATAATATTTACCAGATAACCCCGAAAAGCCGATTGGACCTTAACAGCAGCCACGTCCTCCAACGCCACAACCCTCCTCGCACTCTCCCCCCTCCCTCCTCCTCTCCAACCTCCATCTCCGCTAGTCAGCCTCACCACCTCCGCCGCAGCCCTTGCCGCTGCAATCGCGGCCTCCGCCACCGCCGCAGTCGCCGCCGCCACCGCTATCGCGTGCTCGCTCGAATCCAGACCCTCCACCCCACAACCAATTCTATTCTCCCCATTACTTTGAATTTGGGGTTGTTTGAATGGTGCTGATGATGGTGGTGGTGGTGGTTTTTTGCGGCCGAGGAGCTTGCTGAGCCACCTTGAGGCTCTTCCCATGGTGGGGTTTAGGGATTAGGGATAATTGTGTGGTGGAGACATTGTTGGTGGGAAATTGAATTGGGGTGGGGAGTTTGAGAGTTCGGAGAGTGGGAGAGAAGAGTGGAGTGTGGTGTGAAAAGAAGGAGAGGAGTGGAGAATTGTTCAAGAGAAGGGAGCCACTTCACTCGGACTATCTATAAATTGAGTTTCACAAGAGTAACTTTTTTGAAACCGCTAATGGAAGCAACACTAATCTTTGATATTATTTGGAAAAGAGAAAAAGAAAAAAAAAGCTTGTCATAATTTTTAGTTTATTATGACTGGTAATGAAAATTGTTAATGAAAATAGCAATAGAAACTGTCCATTAACAATAATTTAAGACAAATTGCAATATTATTTTGAAAAAAACAAAACAAAACAAAAACACAAGGATACAGATTTTATTTCATTGATAGATAAATTACAGATTTAAATAAAGACATCACTCATCCGCGCTACAATTGAGGCGACGACATCTTTTTTTATGGCAAACCCGATTCAGATGAAAGACGATTTTTTTTTACTCTTAATGGGCAATTGTTGGTTTTTTTTTTTTTCGTTTTTGAAAACGGCTAATGGAAGGGACAATAAAAGCTGCTCATTAACAACCGATGCGAACCAAATCTCAATTAATGTTGATAAAAAAAACAACCCAATTAATGTTTTCAAATATAGGGTTTAAGATGGATGAAAGTTAGATCATCCCTTTTTTTTTTTTATCGCTCTAGAGAATTGGGTTACATTTTTTACTAGATTACTTCGGAAGCTTGTACTAATAGTTATTGTATTTGTAATTCATTGATCTCGTATGTCAAATCTATATCTTAGTTGTTGTCATGATATGGATCACCTACATCATCCATTCAAGTTGTCCGTATGAAAAAGCATAGGAGGATGTGATGAGTCTGTTGATGATTTGGTTATGGATCGTTTGATGGCCAATCATAAAAACCACTTTATCGTGCTAAAGTTTCTAACGTCAGGTGTTTCACTATATTCTCGTTTCTCATTTTTTAATTTGAGTTATAGGAGATAAAAAAAAATTTGAGGGGGAAGTGTACTTGAGAAACTTGATGGTTATAAATGTTACACACGTCAAGGCAGACTTTTCTTTTCTCCCCTGCCAAGGGGTACTTGCATATCTGTGGAGGATCATAAATTGCCGTGTAACTATCAAGGGCATGGAACCTTTTTCGAGGGTACCTTCATCACTATTTATGGGACAGAATAAAATTCCGCGGAGAAAAGGGTGTCCACATGAAGTGAAGTGCTCGTGGGAAGAAGGGAAACTATTTTGTACAGAAGTGTTTATCACAAATTAATCTGTGATTTTTTAAAAGATCGTTACAAGTAGTTTCGATGAGTGCTGAGTCGATAGGTTTTTTAAGCTTGGGACGAAGACATATCTCGTTTGCATAAGAAACAGGGTCGTCATCTTGCTTCAAGCCTTCTAGGATCCGACTGAAGGCTCCGGTTATGAATGAACTTGTCGATTTGATTTTCATACCCGATGAATAACGTTACTTTCATTTTCACTGTCGGTTAGTTGATTAAATTTTGTTGTGCATTAACAATAGAGCCGAGGGGGCTGATAAAACGTAGTTTTTTGTGATTTTTGCCCTTTAAGTGGTTTGGCCATTGCCTGAGTTACACCCATCCATCTATATATATAAACGATTCTATAAATATCTCATCGTCTTCAATTGTCCCCTAACTATGCGATCAGTTCTTGTCAAAAGCGAAAAGCAATTACTGATGCAAATGTTCTTGTAAGAATTCAGTTCACTTATTATTAAATATTAATGATACTAAGAGATGATTGCAATCTCATTGCAGATTCAAAACAAGAGAACTACAGTCCTCAATGCTAAGCAAGTTACACTTGCCCTCGTTCACTTTTCCAAGTGACCGAAAAAAGTTCCAGGAACAAAGTGATGCCCGAACTTCAGTTATTCTCTGCTTCCGACTTCAAGCTGAGAGCACTGCGTCAAAAGAAATACCGAAACAAATCATGCAACATATGACAGACAATGACGACGATGACGAATTAAGTTACCACAAAAATTCAAGCAAGAGTGATAAAGGAAAGCGTAGCGATACCACAACTGAAAATGGGTTGCGGAGGGGTGCATAAGGAAGGGAGTTGAGAAGCAATCTTGACGGTGTTGCAAAGGCAATCGCTGGTGACTGCCTTAAGCGCGGTGCAGCAGTCTGTGTTCGGCTTACCGGCACCCGGAAGTAAGAATGGTGCGCACACGCCGAGGTGTGGCATCTCCGTTGGACATTGTTCTTGTGATCTAGCCACTTGAACTGCTAACGCAAGCACCAGCAGCAGGACAAGGGCCTTTGAAGTAGCCATGTCCAATGAGTTATTGTGGCTTAACTTTATAGTGAACTGAAGTTATTTTATGAATGAATGTGGTGATTTAATTCCGGGTTTTATAGCGTCAGGATCAAGGACGCATAGTTCAATTTTTGGCGTGAATCACCTGTTTTTGCAGCAAGCTTATCTGAATTGTATTGAATAAGTAAATTCTAGTAGTTAGAAGAGTAAACAGGCGTGTTTTCTGAATTCGGCCATGGTTCGTTCGCCTATTTAACCATTAGTGTTGTTGATAATAATTTAGAGGATCCATTATCGAGTTCGAGTATCATGAATAACGAAAACATATAAGCCGTCAGAGGTAACAAATACACATCAAATGTTATACTCAAAAGTAGAGCTTATTTGGGCTGATCAAGCCCATTAAGTTGGGCTTAGAAGCCCAATTCTTGTAATGGGCCCAATTCTAGAGGAATCTGACTCAAAAAGTAACTTGGACGCCGTGTATTGACCCTTTATTCTAAAGCCCAAAAGGAACGGCCCAACAAGAACTTAACTCTGGCTTTAGTGAAATTCGTGGGAAATCAAGTCGTTCCAATTTTCCATGTTTTGGTCGAAGTCCCAATTTTCCATGTTATAGTGTGTTACTAGTTGACTAAAGGATTCACAGTTTTCAATAGCTCACGTTACTCTCTGTAAGAACGCCCTACAATTAAAGCATTTCCAGATCTCCAGAATATATCGCGCTAACTAATATACTCTGAGATTAATTTATATCTTTGATACACTTGAAGTAGTAACTATAGTAGATTAATCGGGTATGTTAAAATAATGATAAAAGAAGCAATCTATTAACAGCATCAATGAATAAAAAAGAAGAAATTTAACTTTAAAATTTATTTTCTTTTGATTTTATCTTCTTTTTTTTTGCTTTTTTCAAAATTAATGAGATTTTAACCTGTTAATAGACACCTTCTCTTTGTTGTTTTCGAGTAAAATATGTTCTTTGTATGCACTGTACCAAATAAGAATATTGGGGGCTGATGCGTAATGCATCTTGATCTTGGCTTCAAGGCAATGGACATCGCATACTAGATGACTACAACATATAATAAAGCATATAATAAGTGTCAAATTAATAAATGAAAAAATACAGTTAGAACTAATGATAAAAAAATACACAAATATATATCAAAAAATGATTCATGTTGTTGACAACAGGTAGGAAACTGCTGTTGGTCATTCTCCATCACATATATTTTTCTAAAACTTCTTTTTAAATTTTAATTTAATTTTTTTCAAAACTTGAATTGAGATGAAAACTACTTATACATCAGTTTTGTGGCTGTTGCTTGTGGCACGAACAATTTTTCAAATATATATGCGTAATAGTAACTTTTTTAATAAAGGAAAATCTGAAGGATTTCCCTTAAGGGACTACTCACCACCACAAAGACCTTATACACATTGGTCTTATTGGTCCGGACCGTTTGCCATGTGGGGTGAGGATGATAGAGTAAGTTCTAAAGAAAACAAATTATTGAAGCAATTGGCAACCATGCCTTCAAGAAGAACACATGATATTATTGGCAGCTAGTCAACAACATTCTTGGAACAATGCTATACTCATATGATACTCCGAAATGATAGCTGTATACACTTTGTAGATCTGTACATATTTGGCTCGGCTTGTCATACTTGGTGGCAGAGCATGAAGAAGTGGACCATATGAAATAAAACATGTTCATATGGGGATACAATATTCGGACCATCACCAAGGGACTAGGGATGTTGCACCATTAGTACGTACGTAGATCATGACACACGAAGCTCGATTTTCTGGTAAGATCTTGAGTTTGGTTTCTTTTGTAACTTGAATCCGAAAATAGATGCTTCATAAACAAAACAGTAATGACTACCAAAGCGACACAGAAAATTAATGACTACCAAAGTCACTAACATTAGTGTTGTACGTTAAAATTAGTGTTGTACGTCCTGTGTAGATGCAACTAGACAGACAACTGCTCATTTCTTACGACGACTGGTTGCTTTGTTAGAGATAATATACTTATATTAAAGTTTGGATAAAACTTACATCAATATAAATATTCATGAGCCTTTTTTTTTCTATTCTCAATCAATTTTAACAATTAACCTCATATTTTTACATCGTATCAAAGACAGATTCATGTGTTGGACTAATCAATTATCAGTCCACGTTTCAATTTCAAAATAGACATTCTTGTGAGATGACATGTTGAAGATACTAAACCCAAATCAAAATTTAGATAAAACCTACATCAATATAAATATTCATAAGTCTTTCCATCTATTATCAATTGATCAATCCATACTTCAAACCCAAAAAAAATATTCCCGTAAAAAAAAAAAACATATTAAAGATACTAAACTGAGCCCAGTGATCACGATACGTTAGGACCAACACCTTTAATTTCTTTGTACTTGTCAATGTGGTTCATCAAAGAAGATAGCAACATATGGATTTTCAAATCTATAGCCAGTAATTTTTATATATTGAATATTTTCCTATCAAAAGAATGGAAACTTATGAAGTTATTCGAAGCGATCCAATTTGTCGTATGCATACGTGCCCGTCGCTGTAGCATTATCCACTACTTTTACTCAGCTGCATGTGTCATGTCTGCCTGGGATCGTGTTCTTAGTATCGAATACTATAACGATTCAACAATGGGCTTGAAATGTTACATTCGGTTTTCATATGTTTTATATTATATTTCAACATATCAGTTGTCAAAAACTGTGTCTGGAATTCAGCTTTCATCATCCATTCCCCTTACAATGTCAATATGGATGCCATTTAGGAAAAAATAAGATTCCTTTTTACATCATATTTCATTGTTAGGAACATATGATTACAATTTTTCATTTTCATTTTCATTTTTCCATCTACTGTACATGATAATGTACTTGAGAGCATGTACTTGGTTCGTGAGTCACCCAAGCCTTTTGTTTTTCTTTCATATAAGTGGGGTTCAAACAAACTCGTATAGTCCCATAAGGTGCTTGTTTGCTTTAGGACCATCTACTTTTTGTTTGAATGTGATTTGTCAAGAGGTTGAACAGACATATATGATCAATTGACACTCCATGCAAACTTTTCTTATTGTCCGAAACCCATAGCTTTGAAATTGTCACATATACATATGTGATAATGTGGGTTGTCTATCGTTAGTTAAAACTTTAAATAGAGCCTATGTTTTTTGACATGATATCAGAAAAATGATAATATGAGGTTATGTGTTTGGTTTATGGCTAGTCTATTTATTTCACTTTTGATGTGGTTTGTTTGGGTTTGTTTGCATTTGACAAGCGATGGATCAGTATATTTATTATTCTTCGTTCAAATCCAACAATGGAGTAACTTTCTTGGGAGAGACAAGTAGGGATCATAATGAGACGGGTTCGGGTCGAGGATTACAGTATCCGAAACCAAGAACCAATACACGAACCCGAAATGGTTTTAAACCATTAAATCCAAATTGACCCGATCGGGTTCGGAGATATCCACGGAAGATCATACTTTTTTTTGGATTCGGGTTTTTCAAATCCGTATCCGAATGTAGTATATTTTTCTAGTTTTCATAAAAGATTTCAATAAATTTGAAATAATGATGATTTATATTACTTAGAATTATATTTAGTCTATTAATATATTTAAATATTCATATTTCAACATATAAGTATAATATGTGAATACATTTAAAATGCTATTGGTAACGAATTATCCACAGATATCGGATATTCGAGATATCCGTGGATATCAGTTCCGATATGATAATACTCATGCCCATATCAGCCCCAAACCCATTTAAAAAAATTCACATATCTCTAGACCCGAATCCGATCCGATCGAATTTTCTCCGATTTGACCGAGTTCGAGGTTGGATAAACCCCTCGGTTGGGATTAATTGTCATCCCTATTTGTGAAATAATGATCGAGTTTCGTGACCTCATTGGCACTAATTAAAGTGTGGAAAAGTATGATAGAGAACCAGGTGACTAACTAGATTTTTAGAGGCCTAATTGTCTAAAGTTTCCTTCTTTTGTTAGGTGAAATGGTGGGCACAAAAGCCCATCTTTGAAAAGATTTCCTCTATAACGGTGACATAATCCTTGATCTAGAAACATTGGACTATGCAACTTTTTTAAGTGGCAGCCTTGTCATAGTAGATCAATTGACATTAGAAAAAGCTATGGGGTGCGTTACAAGTGAAGTGGAAGTGAATAATTACATTTGTAATCTAGGATCTCTAATGCAACGCCACATGATGGATATTATCTTCGTCCCATTAAAATTATAAAGATCGTTTTATTAAAATTATAATATTTTCTTAATTATTTTTAAATAAACATATCAAAATATTCATATTTTATATCACATCAACATATCTTATTATCATTTATCTTTCTTTTCTCGCTCACTCATCTCTCTCCCTCATTCACAACGATAAATTTATCTATCCTTATAAATTTAATACATACAAATACATACATAAATTGTCAGCTTAAGCTTAACCCGTCCAGAGAGTATATCGAAAGCGGACTCTATGGTTACAAATGAACTGCTATGGAAGCCGAGCCTTTGTCGTCAGTGTAGGATAAATCATCATTCAATTCCAACTAATGTTGGAGTTGATGAAATCGACAAAGATCAATAATTGCACAATTCAATATGGAAATATTACAACAGTATGTGCACTGATAAACTTTGTACAATGTCAACTACATTTTGAACATAATAAACAAAAATTACCACAGAGAACAAATTTCAATGCCTACATTTGATGAGAGACATTTGACCACAACATTTATAACCCATTTTCCGTACAACCCATTTACTTGGGGCCGAGAATGGATCTGCACTGTGTCACTGTTTGATCTTCAGCTAAAACCTTGATTTGCTTACAGATCTCAAAGAATTACCAGTAAAATCACTTTTTGACGAAAAAAATAAGCACATACTGTCATCTTTACTACGAGGCGTCGTTATTGCTGTCATCTTCCTGATCAGGAGACGGAGCTGTCCAATATGACTTTACTGCAAAAAGAAGCTTCTCCCTTTCAAGGGGTCCGTCTTCGTGGTCTATGATCTGACTGTCCCATTTTAAAGCATCGGCTATCCTTTTCACCTTCACCAATATATCTACATCGTCTCTTATTATTACACTCCCTTCGGGCCTCAGTATCCTGTCCATCTCTAGCAAGATATCGTCCATCTCGCATCTGTTTCATCGACATAAGAAAAACAGATTCACAGCTAAGTTTCAGTGTTAGCTCGGAATAGATTTTCGTATCTACGCACGCCTAGGCGAGATATGTTTTAATAGTGTATTATTGAAAAAAAATGGTTAATAGTTCACACTCAATAAGCTTACGCTTTTGGTACAAATGAATTCAATTCATATATGTGCGTTACTCTAGTTCAGTTTTAGATATTAGACTGAATCTCTATACGACCCATAAGACGTCCTTACTGTCTCTAGACATGTAAAAAACAGGTTCACCGAACAAAGCCAAGAGCTAGGAGGCGGTATTTACCTATTTTGATACAGCGTGAAAACCGAATCAGCATGGATGAGATCATAGGTCCTCGGATAAGTTGACATAGCCTCACACCTGCAATCGAGGGAGTCATAAGTTAGAAAATGAATTTTACCTGTCGAGAAGAATATGTGTTCCGCAATATCTCTTGGAACTTACCAGTTTTGATATGTACCGATCAATCCTCTTTCATATATCACACCAAGAGTATTGACCTTGGCTTCAACAGGAACTACATTCATTACCCAAGCGGGATCATTAACCAAAGCTGCAGCAAAACCACCCAAATTTGCGTTCATGTCAAGAAGGTTTCGGTATCTTCCAGCTTGTCCTAGCTGGTTGTTCACGGTCTTGTAATATGAAACTCTCTTTTTCCACAACTCGGAGTCCTTTTGGAATGTTTCCGCTGTCACTCCGGCAATCGTTCTCTTGCTTATCCTAGGAGGGATTGCATTAAGCCTCTTGGGCCACTTCGCAAGTTTTCCACCAGATACTTCGTCATTGCTAGAAACTTCAGGCAGGAGAGTAAGGCATGTTTGCATGTTCGTGTACCTAAATTCACAGCTTAGTTTGGTAAATAATTCAAGAGATTCATATCATAGCTGTTTCAAGAGAAAAAAAGGAGAGGCGGACAAACCAGGCGTAATCTGGGTCTTGTGCTGGGCAGAATGGAGGCTTCTGGGTGAACTTTCGGTTGAGTTTACAGTTCATATGATTGAGCGGCTTCCGCCAAATTGCTATATCATCCTTCTCGACAAACTTTTTCCAACATAGGCTGCTAGCAACCTTTTCGATGCTGGTTTGCTCGGCATTCAAGTCTTCCTTTGTTCTCTCCCAGCCTTGCCAATATTTCTTCCATCTGATAGGTGGACCCGACAGAATCCAGTACCCGCCCGGTCTCAGAACTCTGTCTACTTCAATCAAGAAAAGTCCATCTGCAGAAATAGTGCACCGAATAAGCTTTTCATAAGCAACGTTGTAGATCATTTCATGCATAAAACTGAGGTTTGAGCCAGCTGAGTTATTTACCATACTCCGCCCATGGGATAAGGCACCGCGAGCAATGAGCCATATCAAAAGCTCTCGAAGGATAAGGAAGCCTCTTAGACGCCATGACACCGATCAAGGCAGGCACTCCTCGTTCAAGAGCAAACTGCACTTGAGCCTCATGGGTGTCCCTTGGTGCAAACGACATTGTCATGATGTTCCTAGACAAAAGGTAAGCACCCCAACTCGCAACCTGCACAACAGATCAGAATCAAGGCCCCGAGAATGTACCAACTCATTTTCCTGTATATCACCTACTTATCCAAATGTCATTTAGGCTAATGGAACATGGATTATGCACTTATCAACTTGACACCTAGTAAAAAACCAGCAACTCGTGCATGGATCAAATTCACTAATCGGTTCATCTCGAGCGAGAGTCAGCTGTTTTCGGAAACGTCAAGATATGTTAAAGCCAGTTACTCTTCACCCACCTGCAGCCCCAAGAACTCAGGACCATCTACCCTCCAAAAAGAAAGGACTCTGTGTACCACATGGTACAAGCCTCAGTGGTTAGCTACTCTTAGCCCCAAAGGGACTCCTCTCAACACTGCTCGTCAGGTTGTTAAAGTTTTCAAAAGGGACCCATGAGATCACATTGCCATGAAGAGATGCATATGCTATGAAACCAATGGAGAAATGGACCATATAGATAGATTAGCCAATGAATTGCATTGTTGTTGGAGTATCGCATCTTCTCACATCTGCACACGACCCGCTTTTTTTCACTTTGCAGTAGCAAAACCAGACACGGGTGAGACATCTAGAGTGGTACAAAGGCGCCATTATGAAAATTTTCCATTTTTACTGTGAGAAATGTTTCGGACAATACGTCTATGGTCCCTTCTCGAAAGTCACTCTTATCATTTTTTTTTCCAAAATATAATGAAAAAAACCGTCATTCCCACAAGAAAACCCACGCATGGCATCTTTAGTTAGTGTCTAATTACAATGAAAAAAATAAGTGGGGTCCATTTTCAGTGCGGTTATTTAGAGGATGTGGGACCCATTTTGTAGAGGGTGGTATTTTTTTTTCTTTGTTCTGGGTAAAAAAAGATATATAAATTTTATTTTAATTTTTAGATAGATGGATTGTTTTTTGATATTTTTAAATATAAAGATATGTACCTTCACACAGATGTCCATTGCATAATCTGTGAATCTCCACATATTTCAGATTTTATGGTCAAGTTTCTAGACTTTCACTTATGTATTATATATAAACGAGTTCTTTATATTTTCTACTTATGTATTATATGATTCATATTTTTTAGTTTCATTATTTCTAATTTATAATGTAGGCTTCTTTTTTAAAGACACAGGGTATCTTTCATTGGTTAGGAAAATAATCTTACATCCATATTCATTAATAATATTATAATTCAATAAAAACATATTAAATAATATTATATCTTTTTATCTGTTAATATAACACTGTATTACTGAGTTGTGCGTTGTACGACAAAATATCATAATCTTGGATTTTTTGTCTTTATTAGGTCTTTTTAAAAATAAAATTTTCAAAATAAAATAGCAAACAAGTTAATTCCAATAAAAAAATACATGCATTTATATTCAAAAATATCGAAAAACAATCTATCAATTTAAAAATTAAAATAAAATTTATATATCTTTTCTATATAATGTAGTACGTTCGAGTAAAAATAGAGAGACCGATAAGAACGTGCCTCCACTCCTAAATAAAGAAAACAAAAAAGGACACTATCCTCCATATAATGGATCCCATCTCCTCTAAATTTCCCACTCAGAAAATGGGTCTCATGTATTTTCTTTTTTCATTGCAATAACTAAAGACACTCTACGTTTTTATTGCGTCTTTTTTTAGAATGGTGTACTGCGATTTCCCATACTATATTTTAAAAAAATATCTATTTTGTTAATTAATTTTTTTATAATTCTAATTTTATAATTTTATTTGTAAAAAAATCTAAAAATATAATTCACTCTCTTATTAATTAACTTCCCAGATCTATCATCAAACCATAAAGGCCCATACATCCTTAACCAACAGTACGCTGAGAGTTCCCCAATACTAACATACCACATGAAAGTGATTTTTAACTCTCTTGTTGGAATTGTAATCAAAATGGTTCGGAGTATTAATATATCTCTTCAAGCGGTTTGTTACAATAATAATAATAAAAATCCAAGAGATCGTGGTTCAAAATGACTAATTGTCTACAAATCCGAGAATAAGCAGTTAATCATTCGAATGTCACAAGTTGGCACCCCAGCAAGTTGAAGAAGCAAAATTTATTGCAGCCTCCCTCCTATGTTATTCATAACTCTATTTTATTTATGTCTCCAAAAAATTATAAATCTTTTCTTTATTTGATAATCTTTTAAAAAAATATTAAATCAACAATGCATCAATTATTTCTCTCATAAATGTTACAATAAACCCAAATATCACAAAAAAATTATTTTTTATTTATCAAAATCCATATAAATTCAATAATTATATAAATTCTCACGATCGAATTAAAATGTATCAATTATGATAGCAATCTATGGTGACACAAATAGATCACGAAGTATTATTAAAATGGGTCTGGAGACCCAAATAGCCCATGTAGGGCTATGAACATAACATTATCCGTGATTCACAAGTGTAAAGAATCTAGATATGCGATCATATCAGGTAGCATGCATGCAAACAAGTTTATCCCAGCCACAAACTAGCTAGTAACCTGCATGTCTGACCACTTGCCCAACCCAATCCTAACCCCAGGGAAAAGCCCAAAAAATGTTAAGTCACTTGTCATTGCCTCACAGTTGAACTTTTTTATGATTAAATTACAAAATTATCCTCTGGTTGAATGGTACAGTAAAATTCTTGCACAAGCCTACAAGCGTAGATTGCTGTGTTCGTGGCCGTGTAGGATTCAGTGGCCTTTTGTCATTGATGTGAAGTTAATGATTCCCCTATCTTAAATTAATTAAAATATTTTTTTATTAATTTAAAAATAAAAAAATATTTTTATAATTTTTTCATATAAAAAATTATTAAATCAACCCATCTGTCATGATACATCCATTAATTTTATTCATAAAAATTATAAAAAACCCCATTAACATAAAAAATTATTCCTTCCTTATCAAAATACACAAATTTTCGATTAATTCAAATATACATAAATTTTTGATTAATTCGAAATGGAGAGAATATCATTTTTCGGATCTATATCTGATTTCTTTAATCTATAAATTTGTGCCACAAAACAATGACTACATACATGCAAAGCTAGGAAAATGGTTGTGCATATTAGCAATTTAATTCATGACAATAATCTAAAGGCATGGCCTCGAGTTCTATATCGAAATAGACAATACCTACAAATCCAAAACCAATAGGAATTATTACCATTTTGCTATTTTGAAAATTCAATAAGAAAGAATAAAAATGAGGAAAATGCCCGTATTAATTGTTTAAATAAGGTAAATCTCATTGTCTGACTGGAACCAAAAAATGAACTGTGATCCAACCAAGCAAAAGCAAAACTGCATTCACATTTTTCACCCAGCTATTATCCTAACAATTACACAACTCCAATTTCGTTGTCAATTACCCCACTCTAATGAAAAAAAGCCATAATCACCCACTCCCCTTCCTTGAAAGTGCATTACAGCTCGATTTTCTTAAACACGATCATCAAAAACAATAAACACGTCATGAAATCCAAGATAGGAGATTAAGAAGAAGAAAATTAATTACCCCACAGCCGGTATCAATGGCGGTCCGAATCGCCCCACTCTTCAAGTCAATCAACTTCCCAATATCATCGATATACTTATCCGCCCCAGACGGAAACATAGTCCCGCCACCAGGGAACCTGAACCGGTCCCCATCGAACCGGATCCAGTTCTGAACCGCCTTCTCGACCGTGAGCTCCTTGTGCGGCACGTTGCTGTACCACGCCAGATCCCTGCTCGCCGGCCACTTGAACGGGTTCCGGTACCCGTACGGCGCCGTAACCCTGCACTTCAGCTTCTCCTCCTCCTTCGTCGGACAATGCCGCTCACGGTATATCAACCGGTCTCGTGTGAACTTTAAAGACCTCTTTTGATCCTCGCAGGGCGTGTACTCGCTGAGGCTGACGTGGCAGGGTGGATAGGATTTCGTTGCCACCGCGGAACGAGTGTCGGAATCGGCGGAGTGGTGGGAGGCGAAATCGAGAGGTTTGGATTTGGAATCGAGAGTGCTGTGTGGTGCGGTGGTGAGGTTGAGGCATGAGATTGAGGTGGTGGTGGTGGTGGTGATGGTGGGGGTGGAAATGGAAATGGAAGTGGAGCGGTGGGAGATGCCGAGGAGGTAGGAGAGGGAGCAGAGGAGGGAGAGGAGGGCGAACGAGAACATGTTCCAGCGTTTCCAAGACCCGAACACGGCCGCGGAGAAGGTGGAGGAGGTGGTGGTGGGTTTGGAGGTGGGGTGGTAAGGCGAATCTGAGCCGCCCATTTTTGGAGGGGGAGAAGATCGACGGCGAGGGGGAAGTGGTGTTTTTGGTACGTTGCTTTTCCGGTGCTGTGGTTTGGAACTGTGTTGGTTTTGGGAGCTGTGTTTTTGGAGTGGGAAGAGAAGTGTATTTAATGGTGGAAGAGAAGGTCAGGAGGGGGGACTTCGTGGGATTTGTCCTTTTATGAAATTTTACTCGATTTTTTCCCCTTTGTTTCACTTTTTATTTTTATGTGTATTTTTTTCGTTGTAATTTATTTATAATTTTTTATTAGTAATAATTTATATGTATTTCGATATATTTATAATCACACATCGATTTTGATGTCGATTGTATTTTTTTTGCTAGATAAAACGTAGGATGGAAAATGAAGAAGGACAAGTGACAAAAAGAAAGATCTTAAGATGAGAAAAAACGAAAAAAAATGGATAATCTAAATTATAGGTCATCGAATGCATCAATTTTAATGCATTCTTAATCATATTCTCAAGACAAGTGACGAAAGAAAGACCTTAAGATGAGAATAACGAAAAAAAATGGATAACCTAAATTATATGTCATCGAACGAATGCATCAATTTTAATGTATTCTTAATCACATCTCAAGACATTGATTATTCATTATGATTTAGACTTATATTTTTCATATTCGTAGTATTTATTTATGTTACATAATATTGCTTGAGTATGTTTCATAATTAAATTAGAATCATTGATCGTATTTTACAATCATTATATGTTTATTTTGAAAGTGAAAACAATATAACCACAAAATAACCGTCAAATTTGCGGGACAGTAAGCTAGTTTAAATTAATATAATCAAATTATTCAATCACATCATTCTTCCTTTTCTCTCATTTTCTATCATATATTTCACTTATATCCTATTATCATTAAAAAAATATTTTTTTTATCAAATTTCATAAAAATTTAACACATAAACTCCCTCACTCCCATATAGTAATCTACGATATTTACGTATTTTGTATTATTCTATACGTATGAATATAAATGTCATTTTCATATAAAATTATGTCTGATTGTTCCACAATATGTATTAAGTTGAAGTACGAAACTTACACAATCATTAAATATTTTAAAATTAATTTATAAAAGAATTACGTTTTATAATTGTTATACGCGTGCTAAAATTTTATATCGACACATATGTAAAATCAAAATGCTATAAGTCATATGTATTATAAAACACAAAAAATATAAAATTATATATCAAATCAAATAATTAAAATAAAAATGAGACGGAGAGATTACCTGTATTTTTTTCATGTGGGATCTTTGGGATTTGTATGTGAGAATCGATAGGTGGTGGTGGTGATGAGGATTGGGATTGGGATTGGGGAGGTGAAGCAAATTGATCATGTGAAGGAGAGATGAGACTACAATGTGGATCCAAACAACAAGAATACAAGTACACTATAAGATGTGTGAATATAGTATTTTAATACTAAAATGGATGGGATGACATGAACTGTGATGTGGGAAAAGAGTAACTTTGGAAAAACATGCCAAGTCGCTAACTCGATGGTGGACCGGGTGTTTGCCAATCGGAATACGCGGACAAATGCAATCATGTAAGTTAAAGAAGAATAGCAATTAATCAATCGACCAGTCAATTATATTAAACGAACCTACTGCCAATGTCACGACCATGAATTTAAAATCAATTCTGTCTTTTCCTTTTAAAAGACATACATACATACACGTTAATGAAATGTTGGAAGGGGTTGGGTTGAAAAGATTGTAGTAGATTACAGAACCGGGGGAGGTAAGGAACCAAAGTGGAGGCTTTACATGAGAATGGCAAAATATATTGGCAACATTATTGATAGCTCCAAAAAAAAAGGGACTATTATGAGGGATCATGAAATGACCATTTTTTAAATTCTCAATGTTATTATCTAGACTTAAGTACATACTTACAATATTGTAAGGCTCACTTGTGCATGAGAATATCAATACCCATAGCTTGCATTTTAGTTTGGAGTATATTTGTAAAAACATTATCCGAAAGTGAACCTTGTGTATATGCTATGTGATTCGTCAATTTTTTTTTTAAGGGTTAGCATGACATAATTCGTGTCCAAAACACTTGGGTCCATTTGTAGTTGGACTTCCATTTAGTTTCTAAATTGTTTAAAAAATGAGAGAGAAATATTATATTAATTATTATGTAAATTATTTATAAATTATTATTTTTTTTGATTATCAACAAATGTCAGCCAATTTATTTTATTATTTATCGATTGATGTATTTTTTTAAATTGAATCACATTTTTCCCTATTTTACTTTTTAACTTACATATACAATTAACCCTAGCAAATCCAATCCCAAACCCTAACCAAATCAAACTCTCAATTCCCATCATCAATTCGAGCAACAGTCTTCCAATTCCCGCCGACTCGGACCAACACCAACGTCGTCCCCTGCGTCGTCGTTGCCACCATCCAACCAACACTCATCAACACCCTATCGAGCCTATCCTCACACGCGAACAACCTCGAGAACGGAACGGTCGCAGTAGGTGGCGACGAACACCTGAACAATCCCCTCAATATCATCATCTTGAATTCAAGCCATTGATTGAACTTCGAGCAACGAAGCTAGGAGAGGAGGAGACGGAGATCGGCAAGGGCACAACAAGATTAAAAGCGTTGGTTTTTTGGGATATTGTTTTGAGCTTGCATATTTTTACATATAATCGAAAGCATTAAATACAAACTGTGTACACTTTTGTCACATAATCGAAAACACTGAAGGCAAATGACGTGCGTTTTTTGTAACATAATCAAGAGCATTGAATTCAAACAGTGTGCCAAGGCTTCAGTGGTGGTGACGATCCTGAGCGACGATGACAATAGTGGTTAGGGTTAGAGTTACGAACAATGATTCATTGACGGTTCGAGTTAGCATTTTGTTGATGATTGTAATTTATTTGAGTACAATATAAGCTAAAAAAAGAGCAATTTTGGATTTTAAGTTTTTTTGTGATTTATTGGTGATAAAAAATTTATACTATGACTTATTGATAATTGATTAAGTTAAAAACATATTCTCTCAGTCACATAATAAATATAATACTTGTTTTTATTAGACGTTTTATAATAATTACTCCATCCATCCCATATAAACTATAATACATTATTAAAAATCAATGTCCGACATAAATTACAACAATTTCATTTTAAGCAACTTTAAAATGTCAAAAAACACAAATTACCTCAACTTTATATGACATCATCTTCTTTCTCATTATTTTTTTCTTCACCCACTCATAATTTCTTTCACTTACTCACAAGGATATAAAGGTAAAATACCTCAAAATCAATACATTCTTTAATAATCGTGATAAATCAACACATCATAATTTATCTGAAACGGAGAAATTACAATATTATCCTATTCAGAAAGTTCTTATCTAAAAAAATACGAAATCTAAATCCACTATCTTCTTTCACAACTGATACAATAAACCTCATTATCATCCAAAAAATATTATTTCTTGATTAAATTTCACAAAAATTTAATATACACACATAAAATTTCTTATCGGTCAATTTGTTATATTTATTATGGGATGGAGGGAGTAGTTGGTATTTCTCTTGCAATCATTTTAAGTAGTTTTCGAAAATGATGCTTAATTGATCATACAACAGAATACAACATTGCTATAGGCTATGAAGTCGATCGTGTAGAGAACAAGAAAATTTCAGAAGCGAGACCAGTTAAAGTTTTTAACAAGATTTAGTATTCTCTCTTGTTTGCCAAATGATGTTATGTTAGTTATAATATGAAATACTAGAAATAAAGAGCTTGAAAGCAGAGAGTGAAACAGAGTGGTATCAAACAGAGTGTAAATTTTATTTTTCCCAATTTTTTTAAACCTGAATTACGTAATTGTTTAAGGACTATAGATAAACTATGATAAGGCCTTTCCCAGTTATCACTTCATATGTAAATTACATGTACTTTTTTTCTCGGGTTGATCAAAGCTCAGTCATATAGTAGTCGTCGTAACAAAATATTATCTCGGTTCAACTAAATGGTACAGTTTCATTTGTACAACATGTACCCAAATTAATATGAAAATAATACTCTTCAAAGGTCAATGAAATTTGAGACAATTATACTAGAGGGAATCATGATCAGATCATACATGGAATATCGTCAAGAAGTGGGCAAACATTAGGGGAGATGTCACCTTCGAATCTATATTTTAAATAATCAACTTAATAATAAGAATACAAGACCGTCAACGTCAAAGGCAAAAGAAAAACAAATAACTCAAATAATCTCATACTAAATACTCCATAATTAGGGATGACGAGATACACGTAATCTTATCGTTTATATTGTAAAAGAGGATTATGTTCTAATGTTTTCACAAAATCGAGAACCCTTCATCATCACATATGATTGGCAGAAAAATTGCATGCTTTTCGGTGAGCCAACACTTCTCGACCAAGATCGCGGACATCTACGATCTACCAAACTACCACAAGAACAACGGCACGAAAATCTGAGAAGAAGGATGGTCGAGGTTCGAATGTTGCAACAATAATGGTTTAGCTAGTGAAAATATGAACTTAGGCGTAATCTATTTTGTTGCTTCTTTCACAAAACAGCAGATTTTGATGCTTGCTGCTGCTAAATAGCAGCTGTTGCTGCATCATCTTTTTATATACTTACCATCACATTAAAGTGTATGGTAGATGTCTTGAGTGTTCAATTAGCTAGATCAAGATAGATGGAGTGCCACAAAAGTTGTTCCTTATTGTTCTTGGAAGCAACTGATCTTTCTCACGAGACATAAACGCAGAAGACAAGGAGCAAGAGAATATTGATGCAACTTAAAGATCATGATTCATGAGCTAGAATGAAGAATCACTCTCGTGTCTCAAAGAGTGTAAGTTGCGGCTTGATTTCCAAGCTTTAAATACCACTAAAAGATCAGATGTTAAAACGCTAGTTGACATAAACAAATTTTTTTAGATGGGACTGTCGTTATAATGATCATTTTATGCCTGATCTCGATCAACATTCTTTTGGTATGAGATTCATTCTATGTATGTGATAACATCATTGGAGAGTGGAATGAGCTAACATGGTGAGGTTATCCATCATTCTTGTTACGATTCATATGTATCTCTTGTCCCTTATTTCTCGAAATATCTTGTTTTGCATGGCAATGTCATTCATCGGAGTCAGATTTCTCTAAGTTCGACTTCAATTAATACTTAAAAAAAAAAAAAAAAAGGAAGACTTGAAGTTCTACATTGAATGATCTCTAATGTCCATTGAGACTACAAAACCAGAAAATTACAGAGCAAAGTTTTAGTTAATTAATTGTAGGAACAACGTGCAAGCTTGAAATCTTCTTACATCATACTACTATTACTCTCTACTTCAATAATATGTCAACAGAAACTAACATCTAACGGCTTCATTTTCTTGTGGATAAACTATTCTCAATATGTATACTCACACGGATGCTTGTACATATATAAGTGCCACAAAATATTGGTTCTTTGGGTTAATGGACTCTGATAACATATTAAAATCACGGATTATAATTCAAAATCAATTAACGATAAATAAATGACTCATTATATATATATATATATACATTTGTAATATTTTTGTCATATCTGATGTGAATAAACTATTCTCAATACATATAATATAGAATAAATGTTCGGTTTATCGGTGTATCTTCACTTTGGCCGACTCGAACGGACTTTCATGATAAGCTACTGTATTTAATTTGATTATTTCATTAAAAAATCAGTTGATGACTAGTACATAACGCACTGAAAAGAAGTACTACATGAGCTCGGCAAAAAATCAAACTGACCTCTTCCCACAATTTTTTTTTTACGTGCGTTTGAATTCTCACTACATATAAAGGGCTAAGCACTCCTCCCTTTTAAGTCAGAAATCCTTTCACGATGACAGTATTTTCGTCAACCCTTTTTGTTGCACTATCACTTCTTCTTGCTCCCACTTTCATTCACGCATCAGCTGTCCAAGATCCTCACTAAGTTATTCTTCTAATGCAAAGGTCGAATTCGTAACAAGTGGTATCTGAGCTCTGAGTTACGTCACATAAGGAAAAGTTCAGATTTTTGAAGGGAAAGGTTTGACCTTTGCCATAAAGATCGAACTTTAATAAAGATTGAACCTTTTCAGAGTTAGTGTGTAACGTGGACGAGAAGATGATGAATACAATAAAGTTTGAGATCGAGTCGTTCAATGGAAAGATGAACTTCAACATCTGTCAGAGTACGATCAAAGATATTTTAATCCAGGAAAGATTATCGACGGCATTTAAAGACGAAAAATCCATTGACATGAAAGAGGAAGACTAGGAGGAGATGGAAGAAAAGGCGACAACTACTATTTGCTTGAATCTCGCGCCAAAGAAAAATTACCAGGTTTTGAAGGATACTTCTTCCTAGGTGTTATGGAAGAAACTGGAGAGTATATATATGTTGAAGTCGTTTTCAACTAAGCTCTTTTTTAAGATAGATCTGCTTGATCTGAAGATGAAGGAAGGAACGGATTTGGACGACCACATTGTAGAGTTCAACAGATTGATGACTAAGTTAACCAGTTTAGAAGTGAAAATAGATCCGGAAGATCAAGCCTTAAAGCAAAGATGGTGAGCCTCGTCTTTCAGGTCTCAAATTTTCAATAATAAAGAGTGTGGTAGAGCGTCCCTATCATAGAAAACGAGATGTAAAGTCGTGCTCAGATGGGGTACGAGAATGACTACTCAGTTTAGATAACTTTTGTGTTTCATGATTTCGAATTAAGGTGAAGATTGTTGAAGATTGGCTTGAGATTTGATTCACGTTTAGATATTTTCTTGATATCTGTAAATAGTGAATGGTATAGAGAGATTAAAAACAACTTTTTTTTATAATTTGAACGAAACATAAGGTGAGATTGAATGGGTTGAGAGAGACGATGATTGTAATCGTGTGATTCAATTATGGGGTTGTTTCTTGTGGGGGTTTCTCTCAGCGATCGGGTTTTTTCCATGTTAAATCTTGCGTGTAGTTATTTTATATCTTATTTTTATTGATCGTTATTTGATTGTAGTATTCAGATTCATCAAGTTTTCGGGTCAAATTCGTAATAGTTGTATTTTTTCATTACAACTACTTGTATTATATTGTTTTGGACCCATTCGTTTCCTAAGCTTATAAAAGAAAACCAATGAATTTCTTAGAAAAATGCAATTGAATAGGAAAACGTGCAAAATCAATCATACTATCAGATATTACCCAAGAAAACTGAATTTAGAAATGAAGAGTTCATATGCAAGTATATTGAATAAGTAGAAACTAACTTTTGAGACACATGATGATAGTAAAGTCAACTACACCATATCATGCACAGGAAAAAGAAGTACAACGTGCCAACATTTTCATAATATATACAAGTACCTATGAACATATTTCCGAACAGTTCATGGTCTCGAGTCATAGTTTAGCAATACACTATGACATTTTGGGCTGATAGTTATCATAAGTCCGCTTTATAGATTAACTATAAGTCACTACTATTACATCAGTGGTCCATTTCATGGTAGTACCTTATTTTCCCTGGGTGGGAGACATTGTCATGAGAGGAATATTGCACAAGTTCACTTTTAATCTTCAACTTTACTTTTCCCCACTCTCTAAAGTTCAGAGATGCTCCTATGTTTTAATCGGTTTTCTACATGACTATACGAAAGTCGCAATATCGTAAAAATTGATATATTGAAAATATATGATTGATTTCCCATACACCTCTTGGTATAAATTGTAATTGGAAAATCAATACATGCAAATATATACTATTCCTATATAAAGTTATGATGATGCATCACTGTGCATTTATTATGTTGGAAAACCAACTGGTTATAAAAGGTGTCCACTTATGAAACATGCTCTTACAGTATTCTTGCTGCATACACACGCAGGAAACTGAAGCAATTTTCACCACACATAATAAATTGCTCAAGATTTGAAAAAGAAAGTTAATATTTTAAATAAATATATGGTGGGGATAACGGTATATTCCTTTTGTCCCGAATTAATCGAAATGTTTTGACTCTAGATGAGAATTTATGCGAGTGTTGAATTTGTGTGAATTTTAATGAAGAATGAATATTTTTTTTTATGATAATTAGATTTATTGTATTAGTTATTTAAGAAATTAATAAAATTGATTTGATTTTTTTTATATTAAAAAATTATAAAAAAGAAAACACCAAGTTCACACACTTTTCCCTATAACATATAAATATCAATCACAGTACTAATAGGAAGATAGAGCTCGCAATTGAAGCAGATCATAAAATGAATCTTTGTACTACTACTCTTTTGAGTTAGGATAATTAGGACCTCCCTGGCATAGTATCATACCCATGTGTATCTAGGAAAGTTGAAGACGACGACCGTCTTGGCGCATCTAGTCTATCACTCTACTGTATGGTTAGGTACACTCTCACCAAAATTATTCAACTGTTAGTCTTTAAATAAAAAAAAGTTTGTGTATAATGACTTGGGATCTTGTACTTATTAAATTTACAGGTAATATCCATACTGTAAATTGTCGAATCCCAAGATGGGATCTATCACCCGTACGATGTTTAATTAAAGTTATTCCGCAATACGATAAATATGTACCTGGCTTGAATAAAGTATACGCGGATGACTACCGATGGGGAGTCGACTGAGAATGAGATTAGTCGAAGCGAGATTTCATTGGTCGCTGGTGGCTTGAACGAAGCATAGTGTGGCAGCTGGTTGGGATTGGTCGGGATCAGCGGAGTCGCAGTATGATCTCAGCTGCTTTCAGATCATTCCAATTCTTTTGTTCCAACGATACCATCTTTATAACGACAACGAGTAAGCTGCAACCATGTATTCACAGTACTAATACTATAGGGTAAAAAATTTATATTATAAATTATTGAATATATATAATTATTTTTTAGTGTTATGATATATACTTTTTAATCTATAATATTACGACAACGAGTAAGCTGCTACAACGGCACCAACAAGTACGTTGTAAAACCAACGACACACGTCTTTTTATTGCATAGCTCAATCTACTTCTAGAGTTCTTCTATACCATTTTAAGCATCCGGCGGAGCACATTTAAATGTCAAACAGGTAAGTTGAGAGTCGATGTTATACTGGGATTTCGACGACCAAGAGAGTTCGGTAACTTCCATCGCGATCAGCCGAACACCATCTCACATCTTCATCTACATATCAACTTTCATGGACGTAAATGATAGGATGATAAACTTGAATTCCACAATTTCATGTCACAAACGATCATTCAGTTTTTCCATAATTGTTTTTACAGCTTAATAGATCCAACAATGGACTACATACCAGGATTAGCCGCGCAGCATCCAAAACACAATTGCACATGAAAAAACAGAGACTCCTAACTCCTTGTGACGGCGAGTCCAATCTCAACCTTGCCATCCTAAGTTAGATAGCCACCTAAGTTTTCTGTCGCCTGATGGGAGCCTAAGGAACTACTTGTACAACAAATGAAGAGGGCTAACAACTCATTTGAAACCAGAACCAGGGGTGGAAACTCCCGGGTAAAAAAGAAGCAATTTAATAAGACTACCAGAACTGTTTACTACATATAAGGTTCCCTTAGTGCTACGGGCAACTCGAGTTCCGGCTCGAATTCACCGAGAGGAGAGAAATAGCTATCAACCATGTCCTTGGATACATCGCCGAGACTAGGAGGATCCCACTGCATATCACAAGGAGAAACCCAGTCATTGCATGCTTTAAAATAAAAGGCTGCTGAAACAATTTCTGTTAAGCCGACACCGAAGCCCTCCCAGATGTAGAAAAGAATGCAAGCTTTGTGATGGCTAGCTCGCAAAAATACTTGGATAAAACAAGCTCATACGGTCTCATTTTAACCAGTTTGCCCAGTTTAAGAAACGGGAGCTAATTTTCTTCTCGGGACTAATTCCATTACAAGGAGTCGAGTAGAATGATACGGCGATGTGCCATATCCATGAATGTGGTCTGCATAACCTTTTACGTATTGGTATTAGCTTATCACATACAATGCACAAAGGCTACTCACCTTTGGAGCAAAATCTTTGTCAACCAACCGTGCCCGCACACCCTGATGAGAAAAAACACGCAAATTAACCGATGAACTCAGAGTGTCCAAATTTGTGAAAGCAATCGGTATCTACCTCACAGAAGTCATCGGAGACTCGCTTTGATATGCAGTTCAACGATATCAGATATTCTTGAGCCAGACACTTATCAAGAGGCTGAAATCTAGAGTCACGTATCTAAATCCAGGAGCAAGCTTGATTAGAGATATCAATCGAATTCGAAGAACACTTGTAAGAAGAGGACATGTGCAGGGGAGAAAACTAACCGATTGCAAGGTGACTTTCAAGCTCAAAGGAGAAGCTTCTTTGAGTTTCTTCAGGGCAGAAGAACACCATTCGTCATGTGATTCAGCTGCTCCCTTTTCCTGAAAATAGTTGAAAAAATCAGAACACCTAAGACCAAGTTTGGTCTTCCAGGTTTTGTTTCTCACTACTTGGCAGAATATACTCTAAACCCCGATAAGGAAATAAGCTCCACAACGATATAGACACAGTTTCACGCTAGGCAAATCAAATGGTCATTGAAATGCAAGACCGACTCTGGCATCATTTCATTATGATCTTCAAAAATTTAGACACACATGGCTGATGTGATCTAATCTAAACCATAACGTGAGTCATATCTCGCAGGACACTACATGCATGTTCCTATAGCCTTATCATCATCCAACTGTTTATTTTCACCACATGACTACAGCTTATTAGCGAGGGTAAGATTTGTATCATCTACCAAATCTATATTTCACTAACTTGTATTAGTCATACCACCAAAATCCACCTATCCTGAAACCGTGGCCAGGATTTTAAAAACGGAATTAAAAAAAGGCTCTATTGTGAAAAGAACCCGCTAATGGCTTGTAGCCTTATCTCATGACAAGAGACTGTTTCCGTGAAGCTCAAACCGATTTCAAGTACTATTGACCCAAGTGTCTAACAAGAGGCCAGAATCTTTCCGGGCAAAAAATGGTAATCACGAACCAAGTGATACGTGCATTAAGAAATAATGAAAAATAATTGTATAGAAGAAACTATTTATGAACCCAGCTACTACAAACAGAGTAGATCACTTATGTCTGAACAGGATTGCGGGTAATTTTAATGAGCAGGCGAGGAGGAGAAAGGTGGATCCTAATGATCAATCTTATCCTAGATTGACTTCTGACTCAACTTAACTGGTGAGAGAGCCTCCAGTTTACAATGGGATCTAGGAGAGGATGGTGTACATAGCCTTATCTCCCAACCAAGAAGCTAATTTCATCGAGAATCGAATCTATGGCCGAGAGAGATTCTGGGAAAAGGTGTCTTTTACATGAGTCAAGCTCGTCCTGTAGGAATCAAGGAGACTAGTGTCCAATTCCGAGCTGAGATGATTCTGAGCAAGATGCGGTCTTTTCATAATCAATAGGCCAGTTGGCAAATAGTTAAATAAACCTATTTCTCACACATTCCTCTAAACTACAAGAGTCCAGATGAACTCATAAAAAATGATGTTATTTCACACAACATATTACACATGAATAATGATATCTCCTCTTTCATCTAATAAATAAATAGGAAAGACTGGTTGAATTTGATTTCCTGGGTTATTGCTATACTATCTCCATTCTGTCATGTGTGCATGTCGAGCTTTTGCAAGACTGTCTGATTCTAAACTTGCGCCCGAAGGAGGCCGTGGGGGGATGAAGTAACAGTTTGTCCTATCACACAAAAGATGATGAAGAAAAAGAAAAGATATCTACTTACCAAAGCATCAACAATTTCCTCAACTGAATCATGGCTAAAACATTTGTCGATTATGTCAAGTCTGCCATTAAAAAAAAACGTTCAGCTTAGGGAAAGAAGACAATATTCCTTCCATAGTAGTTGCAAGTGAGTAAACAAATAAACAAGGCAATGGGAATTGCCGCCATAATAGTATATCGTATGAATGTAAAACGGAAGCATAACTCCAACAATCCAAACCCCCATGTGAAGTACTAAGTATTAACATGAAAATATCTAGGGTTTTATGAACCTAACAAAGTTAATACTACCTGTGAACGGCCAAACAAACAATACAGCAAGATCCTCCATAGCAGATAGCTCACGACTATGAATTTGACACCAAATTAGAGGGTTAATGCCTGCTTGACAATTGCTCATAAAAGAATGGCTAATTTAGAGGACTCAAATACTCCTCTCAAGGATGTCCAAGTCCCTTATGAATTCTTTATAGAAAACATCTTGGTCTATGACACTATCTAGAATATAATTACCTCCCTCAACCCTGTCGTGAAAGGAAGTAGGTAGGTGCAAAGACGTACTAGAGTTAAAATTATAACTGAAAAGGCAGTAATCCTTAGAATTATGCTTTAGTTGGCTCATAAAGGGGGGAAAATATCATCCACAAGATAATGAACTATCAAAGAAGTTACAGTTAGTACACATATCTCCAATCTCCATAGACAAGTTATAACCGCAAAGAAAAGAGTGTTTAAAAAACTATATTTAATTATCATAATGCAAACAAGATGATGGGAATGAATATTACTTGTGGAGGAGGCTTCTCTTGTCAAGGTACACGAGATCACCATATTGCGCCAATGAATTCCCTATTGAATTGGGGGTATCTGCCATTAATGTCCCAAGGCGTTCTTCAATCAAAGAGAGCCGCTGCCACAAAAGTTCCCATAATATATAAAGATCAACCTCACCTCAAGAATTTAATCAAAAAAATCACATCAGAAACCTACGGCATTAAGTAGATAGTGTGTTCCTAGACCACAACCTATCATTTCCGTGCCATTTAGCTTATCGCCCGTTAGTGCCAAGTATTCCCCTGCAGAAATGAGAATTAGATTCCAAATTACATCACGACTCAGACAAACGAACAACTTCTATTCATTGTTCATAATTTGTCAAGCAAAAAAACCAAGGTTCAAAATGAATAGAGCAAGCCTATTCCAATGGTTACAATGACTCCGAATAGAAACTTAGCACGCTTCTGCTAATACACACTTTCACAAGCCACGTATCTTGGGAGTGCTGGAAGAAAATTCTGTTTACACCCCACTTCTTAACAAAGCTACCTATGGTGTCATTATGTCATTTACAGTCAACAGATGCCAGAAGCTCCATTGCTTTCAGCAAATAGCTGTATATTTGATATCTGACCATTTCTTTCATCTTCAGTGATCTATTTACTTATGCTCTTCCACACAAATTATACACCTCAGTATTTCTAACAACAATGGGATCAAACATGAAAGCATAAACTTAAATAATATCCTCGTATTAGTTATAGCCACACTACATTCTGATTTCATAGAAACAAGTCACACCTCTTTGCATGCAAACCCATCTAACAGATGAAATATAGGCATGCCACTTAAAGTGGCAAGGAATGCAATCTCCATTTAAAAATTTTAACTCTGCGCATATCAGTAGATAATAAAAAGGATAACAACTTAACAATGATAGCATCACCTTACAATTTTACATCTCACCAGCTACAAAAGTGAAAAACTAAATATTACCTAAATAACCAGGTAGACGAGACAAATAAAATGAGGCCCCTGCATCCGGATGAAAACCTAACTGAGTTTCTGGATGACAAAAGACCTGCAAAATTCATTCTATGTTTAGTTCGTTGCCAGACCATTTATTTATGAAGAAAGGCTGAATTTTGAAAATGCCCCTGATACACAAGTCCAAAGTTGCAAGGTTATAGCTTAGATAGAGAATTAAGATCACCCAAAAGGCTGAAATATGACCGTCCAAAATAAAGATTCTTTTTTTTTTTTTTTGGAAGAAAGAAAAGAGAGCATAGCACTTGATTCAAATACTCATCTAAGCTCAGTGGAGAGAAAAAAAAAAAACAGAAATGATAAAACCTGATGGATGTTTCAAGGGATTAAAACAGAACAAAGGATGAATAAAATAAGTGATGAAAAAGGCCCAGATAGAGTGAAGTTCACTACTCAGACGAATATTCAACTATCCTGGAGTATGAAAATCATATCAATGGCGCATACAATAAAAAATCATATCAATGATTCAATAAAGTCAAGAAAACAATAATAGCATCATAAAGAAAAGGTATCAGCAAGAACATACAGTTTTATCAGTCACCACACGAAATGTTCCAGGGATGGCAACTCCAGCCCCAGCACCCATGGTGATCCCATCTAGAATTGCTACCTACATATTTGACATAAGCTGCCTTAGCACAAAACTAATCAATATAGAAGAAAAGTTCAAATCATCACAAGGATTAACTTGGAGAAGAGATGGGCATATGTCCACACAACTGATTTCTTGATCCTAGATACAACAGCAATGAACAATGAAGCCTAGCACTAATAGTAACCTAAAACTGCAAGAATCCAGAATGGGCATCGTATTTTACATACATCGAATTTGAAAAGAACAATTCGATGCAAGCTATGTCTCGGCATGGGTAGATCAGGGGACTTTATAGTGGTGGCACCATGGTGATATCTGAAACAATAAAGCGTGAATAACTTTTGCCTCGCAGCAATTCATTTGCCTCTTTCTTGTCACATAAAATCAATCAATCAATTCAACTAACGCTATGCCACTTCAAAGGTAGCGCTCCTAACTATTCGCGCCATTTGACCAAAAAAGAAACACAAGGTTTTTGTTTTTTTCTGAAGAAAACCTTCATTCATTTACTTCTAGCACGAGCTTGGATAAATAAAGATGGCAGCAACACACCGAGTAAAAGATTTTAGAATAAGAAAGAGTTGCATGTTCCAAATTGGTCACCACATAGTAATGGACACTAATACTTACATGTGGCTTAAGATATGTTCCCATGAGGTATACAAAATTATACAGTGTCCTAAAGAAACTTTTGCATTCTTCGACTTTTCCTGCATAGTGTCATAACAAGCATCAGCAGAACACCTAAATAAGTGAACTTATCCATCCCGGCATAAATCAAAGTCCTTCATTGATCAACCGATACATAAGTGAATTCAACTAGTATAACCATGAAGAGAAAAACACCAACCTTCATTGATCAACCCATACAAGTCGACAACATCGGCACCAGAAGAGAAAGCCCTGCCACTCCCCTTCACACATCCGACCAACCAACACAAGTTGTCCACCATCAAATTACAAACTCAGAAAAACAAAGTACAAGAAGCTCAAAAAGTTATTAAGACATCAGAAGAGAGAAAGCAAACTACCTTCATTATGACAAATCCGAAGTCAGAGTTCTCTTCCCATGATTGATAAAGCCTCTTAAGCCTATCCACCTACAAGCACTCAATGTTCATTACAATGACAGAACACAGCTAAACCCTAAAGCGCCCACATAAACCCTATAATTCTTTCAAGGGGAATCAAACCGCCCTCTAAAAGGGCACAACAATTTCAGAACATCCCTAGACGACCCACTACAAATCTCGCTTCGAATCGTTCAATCGAGAGTCACAAACAACAAAATCAATTAAATTTACACCAAATTAGCCAACCCAAAACCGCACAAACCATGGGAAGATTCAACGAATTGAGGGACAGCGGTCTGTTGAGTATCGCAGCCCTTGAATCAGCTCTTCCCTCCACCAAAACCTAACACATTACAACAAAAACATGTCTTAAAAATTTCAAAAATGGCAAATGGGTATTGCCTAATCGCGAATATAATGAGAAAAAAATCGAAATGGGCAGTGGAAAAAACTCACCAAGTCTTGGAAATCATGGTGATAGTGATGATGGGTTTGGATTGGCTGAGCCAAGTAGGTTCTTTGCTGTGAGAAAATCCCAAATCTGGGGATTGAATTGGCACCACAGAGAACTCTCCTCAGCCCCTGCATCTCTGTGGTTTCTTCTCTTCAAAGGGGTTTTGCCCCTTCTTCACCGGGCTGCACTGACACGAGCCCTCGCCGACGCAGAAACTAAAACTAAAACTGACACGACCCCTTCTTCAAAGGTCGTTTCTACACGTTTCTCTTGGCAAATTGAGTTCATATTGCAAATTTGCGATACACATACCATTCGATTGTCTTGAGTTGTGACTATGTTACATCCATTCTATGGAACAAATTTGATTTATTCTCCTTGTCCGTCAACTTTTGTTACTTCTAGAACCTATCTCACCACATGTATAACAAAAAAATCTAACTATTTTTGTTCATGATCAAAGTTAAATAAGATATACAATATTCCAAATACACTGTGACATGTTGATTTGACATTTATATGGTTATCTCCCGCTTCAAAAGTTATAATATTTTAAATATTGATATTTTTTTTTTGAAAAATAATATTTCTGCTGTTTATCGTAGATGAAAGATTATATAGATTTCGTCTTTTTTAAACCTGAAATATTACATAAAATCAGGATTTGATGCTATTGTTATTATATACTATTTACTAATATTAAAAACATATTATGTAATATTAAATGAAAAACTTACCAAAAAAATTCATTCGTATCGTCCACGACATGCATTTTGCATTATTCAACATGTATTTTGAGTAATTTTATTTCTCATTTTAACAATATATAAAAATTATGTCACAGATCAAGATTGGAACTTATGTTTTTGCAACATACCGTTGTGGACATTGCATTGTATAACAAATGTCTACTAACTTATTCTTTGTGAATTATTACTTTTTGTTGAAATATTACAAATTTTGTTTTGATTAATATATTTGTTTTTTCATGTATTGCATTGTTCATGTCATATATTGCATCTTGATTTTATATACATCTCCTTTTAACAATGCACAAATATTACATCTCATATCAAGGTTGGAACTTATGTTTTGTAACATATCGTTGCGGGCATTGCATTGTATAACAAATGTCTAGTTTTACTTCTTATTTTAACAATGCACAAAAATTATGTCACAGATCAAAATTAGAATTTATGTTTTTGCAACATACCATTACGATGTCTAGTAACTTATTCTTTGTGTATTATTACTTTTTGCTCAAGTATTACAAATTTTGTTTTGATTAATATATTTATTTTTGCATGTATTGCATTGTTCATGTCGTATATTGCATCTTGATTTTATATACGGCAAAGTATTGTATATTGCAATATATTTATAGTGCTTTTGTTTTAGATATTTTGGTTTTATACTGAAGAACACTTTGAAAATAATTGGTATATATAATTTAATGGATGAAGAAATAGGATGTGTAGTTATATAGACAAATAAAAAGGGGATCAGAATAGGTCCCATAAAAGGATAAGATTTTTTTAGAAAAATCATGAATATTGAGTATAATGTGAATGAATATAGTATTGAAAAATAAAAGGTGTTTTGAAACAATTTGGGGAGTGAATATTGAGAAAATATATTTTGGGGATTTTTCTACAATGAATGAAAAATTTATCAAATAAAAAATATTAGAGCATCTATTTAGGGACGACATAGTTAAAAAAATATTGTTCAAAATAAAAAAAATACCACTAAAATTATGAGTAATGAAAAATATTTTAATCAGATCAAAAATTTTTATTGGGATAGTTTTTCTCAAATTTGGATTTATATCTAAAATTGTAGTTAGGCACGTTGATCGTGCCGTAACAGCAACATAGCAACTTCTGCGATATTCACATTCTAGGTGTTAGATTCTCGTATCTTACAAAATAAGAATCAAAGACATTTGATCACTTTAAAATTATAGCCATGATCAACCAGCTTTTTGGTCCTATCCATAATTGTTCAATGATGCCATCATCTCCATCATTTTCCTTCATTTTTTTTGGATTTTCTCCCTCCCTCCATTTCACACCACGAGACACCAACA
The DNA here is from genome assembly GCA_001925005.1 of Drosera capensis. Taxonomy (NCBI): domain Eukaryota; kingdom Viridiplantae; phylum Streptophyta; class Magnoliopsida; order Caryophyllales; family Droseraceae; genus Drosera; species Drosera capensis. The sequence continues at coordinate 47,225 of LIEC01006120.1, forward strand.
AGTCACTGGGACAGTGGAAGACTAATCAAGAGAAAAAAGGCTTATTTATTCCAAGATTCCTGGGCAAATTTATGTGGTGTTCAGCTTATCCATTTCCGCCAAAAGAGAAGCTTATCGGACCTTTTTTCAAGGTATCCCTTTTGCCCCAATTTAACTGGGATTTGAGGTTTCGAACTGTTCTTGATTTTGAGTTTGAACTGTTTAGTGGGCAAATCTGGTGTTTTTGTGTGATGGGTAGTGTGATTCTTGCTTGAATTATGATTTGATGGAAATTTTGTGGATTGATTTGCTATTTATTGCTAGGTTTCTGCATGTTTATTTCATTGAATCAGGGTTTTTCTGCTGATGGGTACATTTATTGGGTATATTCTGTGTCTGATATCAAATCTGAGATCATTAATTGGTGTCACGCTAATATTTGGACCAACTTTGATTGAAATGGTCATGAGGAATTTGGTTTCCATATATAATTGTAATAGCTGGTTTGGTTCATTTCATGGTCAGATTTGAAGGGAATTTATGAACAAGGACCATAGAGCTAGAGGAAGATCCGGCGAATCAATACGTTGATAGCGACGGCGAGAAGGTAAAATTTGATCAACAATCATTTGGTGATGAGTGATTCTTGTTTTAGGTTGTGATTCAAGGATAATGATTTTCAAGTCTTCTGTCAAGTGACCATGATTTTTGCAGGGGAATTGGTTCTGTATGATTACCTTGATAGTGATAGAGGGTGTACATTTAATACGAGGGAATTAGAAGGGGAATGCTGTTTTCTGATATTTTCTTAAATTGGAACAGTATGATTCAACAGAATGTTGTCTGTAATGCGAATGAATTCTAAGTAATCGACTTAGGTATGAAACAACATGGGACTCCAAACTCGTATGTTTATTTCAAACAATATCAAATAGCAAACATGTTTTGGTGTGATAATTGGTTGCTTTTAGTAATGTGTTGATCCTGAAGTAGATTTGCCAAACTTTATTTAAGCAGGAAGTGTTTTGTTTGCCAAACAATATGATTGTAATCCTGAAGTGGTCTGATAGAATCCGCTCGATCTCATGAAAGGTGAAAGGTTATGGTCTTGCTTTTGTTTGTCTTGTTTATTCCGATGAACTTGCTTATTTGTTTCAAAGGTTTTTGTTGGGTGACTAGTTTACAAGATAATGGGTACAAAGGAACTGTATCTTGTTGCTTGCCTTCAAATCTAGTGAAATATAGGTAGGTATTCAGAAAATTAACTCTACCAAAAGCTCAAGTTGATAGTTGAAGACTCAGAATGCTATTCGTAACTTGACAACGGTTCACAGTTGCTGATCTCGTTGGTGCAGTGGTGCCATTCTAACAGTGCAAGAATTCCGAATGTAATTCTCAAGGCCTGATGTGATGCATGATTTTGCCCGCATTTCAGTGTTGAGACGTGAAACAATTTTGACCTGACTATTTGTTGGTTTAAAAAGCAGTGACTGAGAGGCCTATCTAACAGAAAACAAGAGGGCCGATCCGAATTTTCTTGGAAGAAACACAGTTGAGACGTGAGACAAGGTAACTATGGTAAGCGGGGCATCAGAGACTCCCCACCTTCCACCTGAACTCTGGGAGCTTTACCCTGAGCTGACTTATGAAGAACTTATTGAACACCAGGTTTTTTTCTGCCAAACTGCACATATATTATGATTTATTGCTGGTTGTTGGCAATCAGGTTTTTTTTTCATAGAAGCTTGGTCATCAGATTTTCCGTGCTTTTCAGGTAATGCTTGAAACTTCCATAAAAGATAGACCAGCTGTGTATGGCGAAGCCAGTTGTAGCTCCGACCCCTTCTCACTCTTAAAAGCTGAAGCTGGAGCACTTTCAAAAAGCTCTGACCTATACTTGGACTTGGACTCGGACATGGACATGGACTTGAACGAAGCCATTGCTAGATCATTGCAGGATGATCTTTGCCATTTGACTATTTCCGAACCACTTGAAAGTGCTCCTGGTGAGTATGGAATTTACAGATACGGTATGCAATCCAAGATGGTTTTGCCTAGTTGTTTGCATCTGTAAAATGTGTTAAGTGAAGCCAAAAATCACCTGTTATTCAAGCTCCATTTAGTTATGAACATTGACGGTCTTCTAACTGCAAGTTAACTAGAGCAACAACTTGAAGGTGGAATGTTTTCTAGCGTGCTGGCTAGTGTGCTAGTGAGTGGAGGAGACGGAAGAAATCATGGAATGAGGCTGTATAACAATCATATGGTGTATTGCTTCACACTAGGAGGAAAGCATGATTAGATATTGAGAATTTGCGTCTGTTTTTTTCAGGGAGTACAGAAAATACTTCAGCTAGCTCATCAAACACGACGGTATGTGTGTTAGAAAGTTTGACAACATCCTCCAGTATTTCATCATCGAATGTGACTTGAGTTTTATGTCCAAGTACAGGGTGTCAATCAAGCACATCGTAGAGCGGATGCAGAGACTTATGAGGTACCAATGGCTACAATCTTGAATATCTCATTTTACTCCCGTGCAAGTGCCGTCTCATACTGTAGATGCCACAAACTAATTGTTGATCCATTCAAAACATGTCTACGGTCCTTATTTGAGACCTATAAATTATGGCTAATCACTCCGCTCTACTTGAAGAAATATCCGACTTGATAAAGAAATTGTGCTTGTCAACAGGTTCTTCTTCTCATGTTGTGGCTTGCATTTTTAAAAGCTGCTCCAAGTCACATTGAATAATATAAGACCTCATAGATGTAGCATTCTTACTTGGGAACTTTGCTCTGTTAGGAGTTACAACAACTTTGTGAGACGGTGGGGAACGAGAGCAAAGGACTATCAGCAAGAGAGATATCAAGGTTAAAGTCTTTCGAGTACAAGAGTAAAAAGTCAAGATTGTTTGGGAAGAAACCGAAAGCTACAGAGAACAAAACAACCGAGTATGTTTCACGTTCTATCTTAAGTATTTTTTAATTACCCTTGATTTTCTTTTTCCTATTATTTTTTCACTTGGAGGAAAAATGTGACGGATGTACTTTGGGCTTGAAGTATGGACAACGGCCTATAAAGAACTTACACCAGTAAGAGATCATTCTAGGTGAAAAGAATTAAAAATAATTCTAAACCAATCTTGGGACATGTTGGACCGGAACACCTGATATCATAAGGCCATTCTTCATAATATTCTATATGGCAATAGATGTGCAAAATCAGAGGATTTCATTGTTGAAACTAGAACATCCTAGCACTAAGCGAGCTTTTAGAGTCCTCTTATACTATAATAGGTGCTCCAGGTTTAGCTAATCTTGCTCTTGATCTAGCGTAAACCAATATTAATTCTCATTGAGCCTGTAGAGGGAATTTCTTGTTTTGGTATATATCGTGGCTTAAACATTTGTGCTCCCTGCAAATTCCAGTGATGATTTCTGTCATCTTGCATCTCCTACAAGGAGAACTGGGTGAAGTACCAATTGTTTACCTGTGATTCAACGTTGAATATGCAACTTCTGTTTGTGTCTCATTGCAGTGGGATTAACTATCGCTTCTTGGCCGATGGCCCAGAGCTGATCAATTGTATAGTTTCATGACATAAAACACATGACAGCTATCCTTGTGGTCAATGTTGGTTGAATTTGAAACCCGTGCATACATGGATTAGCATGCAAATGTTCTTAAAAAAAATATAAAAAAAATTGTGCTGCAATGCAGTGACAAAGCTGAATTTTGGGCCCTTGTCAAAGAAAAAAGAAAAGAAAAAAAGGCATTTTGTATTAAACCGGTGTGATTTGTAATTAACGAGAGAAAGCTGTGTTCAAACTATGTTTCTCTCAGTAGAGAGGGCTGCTATTGTTTTATCAGGAAAGAAGAAACTAGATTTATCTGCATGGTGAGCTGGTGCTGCTCAACTAGAGTGCGTACAAGTTCCAAATAGATGTTTCTGCTGTCGGAAGTGGTTCTGTTGCTTCAAATGCTCGGCAACCACCGACTGACAGAAATACTGATTAATATAGACGAAAAAGGTTCTTGATTTGTTTTGTCTAGTGAGTTCATTGTAACCAACTACTGATCATCTTCTCAGGTGTAGCATATGCTTGAAGGATTTTGAAAACGGGGAAAATATAACGACTTTGCCCTGCCTGCACCAGTATCATCACAAGTGTATTAAACACTGGTTAAAGGAGAACAAGGTGCCTTACTTCGCTCTTTCTTACCTCTCGAGTTAGTCGTCTCTGTTTTTCTTTTTCATCCCATCAACCTAGCCATAGTCTCTCATTAAAACGGACTATGAATCTTTTTAAACGATACAGTTCTTGTCGTCCCTTCAATGTATTCGTGTCTTATGGTGATTTTCAACGACTTTGGTATCCCCTGCAGGGTTGCCCTATTTGCAGAATCGAAGTGAAGACATAGGCTTTGCTTCAAAATTAACAGGGACTGGAACTCATATTATGGAAGTGCTAGTATAAGGATTCTTTTTTCTTGTTTCCCTAGTAAGATGGCATTGCGCCATTCCCTCTTGGTTCATAAACTTAACTGACGAGGTAATAATAACAACTATAGATGAGAAAATGTATGTGAGAACGGTTACATATAAGTCCATCTACGATTCGTTGCACAGCAATCATGTTGTCGGCATTGTTATTCTTACAGATGTGGAGGAGCCTGTGTGAGCTCTTTGTCGCCTGCACCATCGTCGAAACTTTTCTTGCGATAGTAGAGCTTGTAAATTGACTGTTCCCGGAGATGTTTGAAATTGACTGGTCCATGCGACGGACAGTTAGTTCTTGGAGCATTGGAGGAAGGGAAATGAGAAAGGGGGTTGTTAGGAGTGTGGGGACAAACGAGGCTACAGGGATGGGGATGGGGATGGGGATGGGGATGGGGATGGGGACAAAGGGGGAAGGAAAGCAAAGGGAAATGGGGTTATTTGAGGAGTGTTGGACCGATGGTTTTTGTGGGGTTTTGTGTGCAACTGGGAGTCAAAAGGAAGGGTGGATAGTTCATGGCAGATTAAACGAACATTCTCTGCATTGGATGATCGACTCAGAAGACCCTTATCTTCATTCATCGTGTCAAGAAATATGAAGCAATGAGATATCTATTTGGTGCTAAAAAGGGTGTTTATTCTTAATGGTAAGAACTGCACTAAAGGCCGATCCGGGTTGATACAGTCAAAACCGGTTAAAAATCCAAACGATTGAATCGAAGGGGAAGAAGTAAATCAATTATTGGAAAAAAAAACTTAAAATAATATACATATAACTATGAATATATAAGACTCATGAATATATATTTTGATAAAAAAATATTAAAATTAATAAAAATAAAATGATATCAAAACGATTGAACCATCAGTTCGATCGATGGAACAAATGATCTGTTGATCCGGGATCTCAATCGGATCGATGTTCGATCTGATTCTAATAACTATGTTTTCGTACTAAAAAAAATATAAAATTGGTGCCCTGTTTGATTTTCCTGCCCCTTTGGCGTTGGACTAGATGCAGAAGGCTCGACCGATTTAGACCGCCAAATTAAATACCACAAACCTCAATAAAAATCGCACATATTTCATTTGTCCGATTCTGGGGCAGTCGAGCTCGATGATGTCACTGCCTATGCCATTGCCATTCCCATTTTCATCTGCATATTTGCATTTGATCTTCACCAGGCTAATTTTCCGACTTTGCACGCACTCAGGAATGGTAGAATGATAATCATCATTCTATCTCCAAAATCGCCGTAGGCCGTTATTTTCTTATTGGTTTTATTCAATCTTTTGTTTAGATCCAAATGTACATCATTTTCCTCGACTGGATGCAAGATGTCCTGAAAGTGAAGATCGGGAGCTGGTGCACTGGCCCTTGCTTCCGGTTGATGATCATAGATCAAGATGAGCTTGGTGGATTGAAATGCCTAGGTGGAACACATTAATATGATTTGTCACAATGCACAAAGAAAAAGGGCCATAAGATAAAAGGAGAATTTAATCCCAAAACATTAACTTGACATAGAAAAGAGATTATTGACTTAAAATCAATCACAGATTTTCCAGATTATCGATAGATATAACATTTTGATTCAAAAAATTTATATTGATATCTTAACAATTTAACAGAAAAAATAAGTACCGACGAAAGTATGGTGTCTCCAAAATACTTTCATCAGTATATAGTGAATTTGAGATGTTGATACAGTAAAACCAAGAATAGGCAGAATTTGAACGGACCATTGTTTTGTTTTGTTTTGTTTTCAATGCCTGCCTCATGACTCTTGACTTTTGAGCAACATTTTTGACAACTTCTTCGTCCATTTCCATCATCAGTTCAGTCGGACCATGTCAAGACACCGTGAGTCATCATCTCCTTCACCAGCTCCCTTCAATCAATTTCATTGTCCTGCAAGTGCTCGCATCCATTGTTGATTCTGAATTGATAGCAATTCGATTGATTCCATTTTGGGTATTAGGGTTTTGATTCGCATGAGTTGAACACTTTGCCTCCTCTTTGTTCATCCCCTTTTTGGTTTCTCGGTTTAGTTCATGATCTGATTGCTGAATTGCCCACATCGCTTGACTCTTGGTTTGTTTGCTCGATAGTAAATTTTCATTTGTGTATATTTCATTTTGACTGCTTGTATGACCACCCCCCATTATTTATGTTTCAGTCGAATTGATTGTGGACTTCATATGGGTGTTCCTAGGATGAAATTGAAAATGAATTGTTACTTTCAATGGTTGATTCTGGGAGCTCATAGTTATGAGTAACGCGTAGACATAGTTCCTAGTACACACTCTACACAGAATGGTATACGTTTTTCTTTATGTGTTGAACGTGGGTCTATACTGTTCTCGGTATGTGAATTGATTAGTATGATTCGGTGGAGTGTAGGTTTCGCTGCTGTTGCTACTAATTTGGATCATTTGATTGATAAAGATCATGCTGGATTTGTTTCTTGTTATGTAGTTCTCACCCTTTTCACGTTAAAATCTTCTTGGGCCATTTCCTTTTTCTTCTAGCAAGCTCTTTTTGGGTTCTGTATGCTGTGTATGGCTAACAATTTACCATGGATGTGATCTGTATGTTAAGCCATGTAATTTAAACTGTTATTTAGCTCTTGATTGAGCCCATGTCACATCTTGAAGCTGAATAAAACAGTTTCCGTTCTAATATGGACAATGGGAATAATATTTGTGTAACGAGTTCCTTGCTAATACTCTTTTCCTGAAGCTCAGGATTGAACAGCTTTTGTGTTTTTAGTGTGACTCATACCAATTACTCTGTGTGATCGCTATGTGATACAAATTTTCCAATACGAAACACTACTAGGTTTATGAAATTTACGGATTGCATATACATGTGCTGTTTTTGATACTTGGAGCATAAGGTGGTTAGATGACTACAATGTGTAGCCTCTCTGGAGGAGTCTGAGTTTTCATTGGTGAATACTTTTATATCATGCTGCAGGTGTCCCCCCCCCCCCCCCCACAACATTGTATAATGATCTATTGTCATGGTGCTTGTTTTGATGATTTAGGTTATGAGTGAAGTTTGTTTCAGCAGATTGAATACGCTATGGATGAAGGTCACAGTGCTCCAAATTCTTTGCCTCCTTTCCTATTCAAGACGTATGAGATGGTGGATGATTCCAGCTCGGATGCCATTGTTTCTTGGAGTACAAGCAACAAGAGTTTCATCGTGTGGGACCAAGCGCTATTTGCCAGGGACTTATTGCCTCAATTCTTCAAGCATAATAACTTTTCCAGCTTCGTCAGGCAACTGAACACATATGTCAGTCTACATCTTTGTACCTTCCCTTTTTCCTGCTAAGAAAAAAGAAGAAGAATGTGGGTGGTTTAATCTCTCCGTGATTGTGATAATTCGAGGGCTTTGGTTATCACTTAGGTCTCGTTTTGATGAACATAGATTCCAAGAATGGGAAACCCTTTTTTGTTCTTTTTTCTCCTTTTGCTAGAGAAAATTGAAACAGAAAACATAGAATCAAAATAGCCATTTGTAGTTTCCGTGAAGAACTTGAGATCCGTTTCCTGAGGACCTTACTACTATTATTCTATATCACTGTTTTCAATATCGAATTCCTACAGAAGTATTCAGCATTTAACTGATTAACTTTAAATTATTGACTGACAGGGCTTCCGGAAAATCGATCCTGAACAGTGGGAATTCGCAAATGATGATTTTGTGAGAGGCCAGCCGCATCTTCTGAAGAACATTCATAGAAGGAAGCCTGTTCACAGTCATTCCTTGAACAATGTCCATGGACAAGGGTTCTCTACCTCGCTATCCGAATCAGAAAGGCAAGGATACAAAGATGAGGTTCAGAGGCTAAAAGACGACATACAATCACTTCACTCGGAATCCCAACTGCAGAGAGAGGAATCCGAAATCCATAGTTTGAGGGAGCGTTTGCAACATATGGAGCTACAACACCACAGCTTGATTTCCTATGTAGCACAGGTATTGCAGAAACCCGGGCTTGCATTGAATCTCGTTCCGCAAACAGAGAACCATGATAGAAAGAGAAGGTTTGTTGGACCTGACCACTCACTCGAGCAAGCCAACAGTGGGGATAATTGTGGAGCATCTCCTCCGACTCTGCCTAGAGGAAGTCACGATTCCAACTCTGCGTTGGCATTGGAGTTGGGGATGCTAGAGAGGCTCGAGTCCGCCATCATGTGGTGGGAGAACATCGTGCACGACGTGAAATCATTGGAAAATGAACAGGGTTCTTCGATGGAGCTGGCTGAGTCCACTACTTGTGCTGAGAGCCCGACTCTATCTTACACCCAACTCAAAGTCAATATCCCCAGTGATCCATCTCGAATTGATATGAACATGGAGCCTTCTGCCCCGGTGACTGCTTCTGGTCCGGAGGCCATTCCATCGAAGGAGAAAGAGGAAGGAGCCGTGACTGCACCAGCTGCGCGACAAGGAGTCAACGATGTCTTCTGGGAGCAGCTCCTGACCGAGAATCCTGGATCATCTGATACACAAGAAGTTCAGTCAGCGAGACAAGAATCAGACGCCAAAGACAAAGATGGTAATTCCATTGATCAGAACAAGTTTTGGTGGAACATGAGAAATGCAAACTTCAGCAAGAGCTAGTCCATGATCCGAAGGCTGCGACAGCGTTCTGGGCGTAGACAGACGGCTAGTTTCGTTTCACAGGGTTGGCTTAGGATATAATGGCCTATGTGCATTATACTATGTAGATTGTGCTGATATTTTTACATTGTAGACAGATTCGTTAGTCTACATATGTAAGTAATCACCAAGTTTCACTTGTACTTACCATTGGTAGAGCAATGTTTGTTGCCCCTTTATCTTATTAAGGTGCCTGTGCACAGGATCCTGTTTGTGATGGATGCACTACAATGAACGCGGGAGGACATGCTCATCGAAGTATCACAAACTTTAACCAAATTTCCGTGGGCCGAAACGTCAAATCCCGTTCATCTTCTTCCTCAAATGGCATGAAAGTTCACATTCATATTCACACTCACAAATCAATCCAACTCCCACAAACCCCAGAATGTATGAAGATTACAAGCCCTCTTCATCATCTTCACTAATCAACTCCAATCCCCTCAACTATGCCCAAATCGGCTGCCTCATCCAACTCTGCACCCGCCGCCGCCTTGCCCACCAAGGCAAAACACTCCACGCACATCTCATTCTCTCTTCTTTGACCCAAAACAACTTCCTCGGATCAAAGCTCGTGTCTTTCTATGGGAAAATTCGGAATCTGAGTTATGCACGGAAGATGTTCGACGAAATTCCTCATAAGAATGTGTTTTCTTATAATGCGATGATGATTGCGTATAGTAATCATGATAGATATGTGGAGACACTGGAAGTGTTTTTTTCGTTTGTGGGTGGGCCGAGTTTTGAGCTGAAGCCTGATAATTGGAGTGTTACTTGTGTTTTGAAGGCGATGTCGGGGTTGGGTTGGGGAGAGATGTTGGGGAGGGAGATTCATTGTTATGGGTTGAGACGCGGGTTTGAGGTTGATTTGTTTGTTGCCAATGCTTTGATCACGTTTTACGCGAGGTGCGATGAGATGAGGTTGGCGCGGAGAGCGTTTGATTCGATGGGGAAAAGGGATATTGTGTCGTGGAATTCAATGGTTTCGGGGTATGCGCAAGGCGGGTGTTATGAGGATTGCGTGAAGCTGTATAATGCGATGTTAGGTGCAGGAAATGTGAGTCCTAATGGTCTGACTGTGGTCAGTGTTTTGCAGGCTTATGCTCAGTTGAATGATCTTGTTTCGGGGATGGAAGTTCACAGGCTAGTGATGGAAAAAGGTATTGTAATGGATGTCCCCGTTTGTAACTCGCTTATTGGGCTATATGCAAAATGTGGTAGCTTGAAATATGCTAGGCAGTTATTTGATGTTATGATTGAGAAAGATGAGATCACTTATGGGTGCCTGATCGCGGGATATATGGCTCATGGCTATGTCGAACAAGCGCTGAATCTTTTCGAGGAAATGCAGTCTCCGAGATTAAGCATATGGAATGCTTTGATTGCTGGGCTGGTGCAGCACGACAAGCATGAATCTGCTATTGAGTTTGTTAGAGAAATGCAGGCGCTGGGTTTCAGGCCGAATTCTGTGACAATCTCTAGCATGTTGCCTTCGTTGTCATACATCTCTAACTTGAGAGCGGGGAAAGAAGTACACGGTTATGCGACTAGAAATGGTCTTGATCAGAATATCTATGTGGCCACTTCCATCATCGACACCTATGGAAAAGCTGGCTTCCTCGAAGCAGCTAGGCGGGTTTTTGATCAATCAAAAGATAGGAGTGTGATCATCTGGACAGCAGTAATCACGGCATATGCAGCTCATGGAGATGTCAATGAAGCTACATCTCTTTTTCAAGACATGTTGAACCATGAAACACAGCCCGACCCTGTCACCTTTACATCAGTGTTGGCTGCTTTCGCTCATTCTGGAGCAGTGGATGAGGCATGGGAGTTGTTCAATAATGTGTTGCCGAGGTTTGGCATGAAGCCATTTGTTGAACACTATGCTTGCATGGTCGGAGTTCTGAGTAGAGCAGGGAAGCTATCCGCTGCTGTTGAGTTTATATCCAAGATGCCGCTTGAACCAAGCACTAAGGTCTGGGGTGCATTATTGCATGGTGCTTCAGCTTCTGGTGATGTTGAGCTAGGAAAATTTGTTTTTGATCGTCTGTTCGAAATTGAACCAGAGAACACAGGAAATTACGTGATCATGGCAAATTTGTATTTTCGAGCTGGAAAGTCCGATGAAGCCGAGAAAGTAAGGGAGAAGATGGAAGCTCTCGGCTTGAAGAAAATCCCCGGAACTAGTAGGATCGAAACAAGTAGAGGGTTCGAAAGTTTTGTTGCTAGGGACACTTTACACGAACGCAGTGAGGATATTCATGAAGCATTAGATGGATTGTTGCGGTTGATGACACGAGAAGGTCGCTTCCCACAAAATCAAGACGTTGAGCTCTCTGTTCATTGTTGATCATTTTTGTGACAGTATGCATTTCAGCATTAGAAAATACAGTAATGTAGGCTAAGAAGCTGTTTGTATCATTGGCGCAAAAAAAATTCATCTGAAACCAACATAGCTGAGAAATATTCTCGTCTGTTTGTATCATCAGAAAAAAAATCTTATTAGCCGATGCTTACTCGACCGCCCTGTGGAAACACCTTGCCACCAAGTTCGAATTGAAATATATTTCACAGCAATCTCAAACCCCTTTTTGTACTCTAACCAGAAAAGATAAGAGTAATATCAACTCTAAATAGCATAAAGGCTCGAGGGTGACCGTCTAATATACAATGTAAAGAATGACCTATGAACATTTAAGCATCCTATACAGAGAGAGACTGTTTGAGTCTAAAAATCAAAGTTCTCGAGCCAACTGTCATTTAAGGTATCAGAATCAGCAGCGTCACGCAATTGAGTAACCTTGGACAAGCCTGATGATGTTTCACCGAACCTACTGTTTCCAGCGCAGGGCCTAGGGGAGTCATGGTTTGAAGCAACATGGAGACCATTGCCCTCACCCGCCCTGCCCTTGCACTTTAAAATCATGGACTATTAAAATCAAAATAAATAAAGATTTTTTCTTAATAGACACCAACATATAATATTATTATGACGGTTTTTCAAAAAATACGAACAAATATGTTTAATTCTATAACGTGAACAATCATTCAGAAAAAAGTATCTTAATATACGTATCCTATCATATTATAGGACTTAGCTGCTGATTGTCACTTAGTGGCAATCAGCAGTGTGCATATGAAGAACTATGAAGAACTATGATAAAAGTTAACGTTTAGATTTATTTTATGTCCCAATGCATATTATTACACCGTCAGTATAATAATATACGTTGGAATCTTTGATCGTAGTCACTAATTATATTTGACATAAAATGCTTTCCGACGTATCTTATTGCCTATCATTTGTTGTATGTCGTGATAAGATGATTTGTGTGTTTGTGTTATGTTTTATTTGCTGGTATAAAAAGGATTGGTGAATAAAATGAGTGTAAATCCATAATTGGTGGGATAACTCCATGGTATAAAACACAAAGAACGTTGTGTCGGTCGCATGTATTATATAATGACTTAATAATGACATTCTTTCATCGACCTTGTAAGGTCGTTTTGCTATGATGGAAAGTCACTACAGGAGGTCCTGAGCTCCGACTTGACTGATTTCCTTTCGCGGATATCATTTTTACTAAAGTTGAATAAAGTTTGATAAGTTGAAATTGAATAAATCTCGTCAAAGTCATAATTATAACATTGAGAGTATCTATTGTCTGTCATCTCTGTGTGATTGATATAATGATTAGTATAACAAAGTTTTGAGTGCAGCATTGCTTGAGTCTTAGATTGAGGACCTGTCGTGTCACAATATTGTTATCTCAATTTGTTTGATATGAAAGTTTTAACTGTCATAACATAAAGGGTATGACGATAGTAAATAACGTTGATAATGTCCGAAGTGTCGATGAACGCGTAGTTTTGAACGTTGTTACGTGTTGTTAAGTGTGTTTATGTGACTAAAGTGAATCACTGATATGCTTGTGATGATAATTATGAATGCCAGATTTGCATGATAATTTAAGAGTATTGGAAGAAAGGATCCAAGTAATCATTTTTCTTTTTTTTTCTTATCTTCTTCTCTCGTATAACTCATGATAAGAAGACGGACATATTATTGAGCTCCTATAACTCGCGGTTATTATTTTTCTGTGTCTTTCTTCTTCTTTTTGTTAGAAGAATAAGGCTTGAACGAGAAATGTGACATAAGATTTGATGTTAGATGTAGATTATGTGTGAAAGATATTCTGATGTTAGCTGTAAAATCCACTGGAAATGTGATATTATGAGTTATGATTAAGTATATCAAAAATTTCTAAACTGTTGTGTAAATAAACTTAATTTATTTTTTTTTTTAAGACATTGCCTCCAACGACATTGACGTAATATATATCATTAATAAATAATAAAAAATCAGAATATTATAATCCCATGGATAATTTATAACATAAATAATTTTATTTTGACATATATTAATGTTTACCGGCCCAAACGCAATATTAGTGTTTTACTAACGTTTTATGGACTAGGTATCACCAAACATAAGAATCTGATAAATTTGCGAGTGTCTGCAAGTAAGCAGTTCCATTCATGCCTCCAATCCCCATTACATTCACACCACAAATGCCCCTCACCACCTCTCCTGCCACCCCCGCCCCCTCCCTCG